>JACXGJ010000686.1:0-85685 GCA_016801105.1 Esox niger
ATATATATATATATATATATATATATATATATATATATATATATATATATATATATATATATATATATATATATATATATATATATATATATATATATATATATATATATATATATATACATACATACATACATACATACACGTATGTCTTCCCAGCCTGGTGCAGGTCTACAATTTTGTTTCTGGTGTCCTTTGACAGCTCTTTGGTCTTGGCCATAGTGGAGTTTGAAGTGTGACTGTTTGAGGTTTTGGACAGGTGTCTTTTATTCTGATAACAAGTTCAAACAGGTTCAATTAATACAGGTAACGAATTGAGGACAGAGGAGCCTCTTAAAGAAGTTACAGGTCTGTGAAAGCCAGAAATCTTGCTTAAAATAAGCATTTGGTGACCAAAAACTTATTTTACCAAGGAATTTACCAATGAATTCATTAAAAATCCTACAATGTGATTCTCTGGATGTTCTGTCCTATTTTGTCTCTCATAGTTGAAGTGTACCTATGAAGTGTACCTATCATCTTTTTAAGTGAGAGAACTTGCACAATTGGTGGCTGACTAAATACTTGTATTTATATATATGTATACACACATACATACAAAATATTCTGCAGCTCTATGGACATTCAATGTAGTTGCCCAAAACATTACCTACAGTCTGCTGCCATCTAGTGGTAATTACTTGATGTGTCTCCAGCCTCCTATGTCAATGCATGGCCTTCCCACTTCATTTCATACAATGTATGTTACTAGTATGTTTTATTGTCTGCCAAATCTATTGTGTTATACTTTCCTGCATTAATTTATAATTCATTTGAATTTCAATTCAGTTCCAGAGAGTCTCCTTCCAAACATGTTTTACTATATTCAGGTAATGAGCTACAAGCATTTAGATTTGGGTACATCATTTTAGGTAGAAATTGACATTTTTGACCCTGCCCTAATGACAGGAGAGTGATTGTTGTCAGATGAAATTGAGCCATTTCATTCCTTTCAACAAAGATGACAGGGCTAATATCATTACATAGTACAGTAATAGGTCTATGACAAGAACAATAAGCTAGTATAGTTGTTTAGTGCAATTACATGTGTACAAAACTGTAATCTTTGATCATCTCACCCCACAGGACAATTATCAGCATTAGAAGAAATCATTTTGCTGTGGACTTTTAAACAATAAGATTAAATTCATGCTGTATTAATAAGTCCATGACAGGAATTAAGTGTTAGTATAGTGGTTTTGTGCATTGACAGATAACTCTCTTGATAATGTAAACCCACAGGATGATGATCAGCATAAGGAGGAAACATTTTGCTGCAGTTAACCTTTGACATGAGCAATGAATCAAAACATATCCTTCCTGTATCCTGATAAGGTAGAAACAAATTGAAAATGGTTTAATTCAAACGAAAGTCCATTGCGGCTGTGTGTACTAGGTCACTTGGGACATTGTCAGTCACAGTAGGAGAGTTGCATGTCATTTAGAATTATATTTCTAATATGTTCCCAATTTCAACACTGCTGCCTCTATCCAAATAAGGTAATACTTTTTTAAAGACAGTACTCAAACAAAAAATTCATTTTGTTTGTATGTGTGTTAGGCCACTTGGGATATAACCAGTGTTAAACTAGAAATCAATTGTCGGAAGGTCCAACCCAAAACTGTTATGCACAAATCAACAAAATGTTGACCAGTTATAATGCACTGTAGGTAGGCATTGTGTACAAACAAACACTGCCTGGAAGTATTTTCTGTATTTCACATTTGAAAGCTTAAATCATAGCAGAGTGAAGAGCTGATGGACATTAAGAAAAATCACCCACTGTCTGAAAATGGCAAGATAAATTATCTTGGCATACCTCAACACAGGTTGAGAATATGAAAAAATATATATTTGAAATCAGAATGAAGAAATGTAAACCTTAAGAAATTACTGTAAATTGCTATCAGACAGAATTTTCAATTTGGCCCACCATAACCACCTCAACACATTTGATGAGGATAATCTCAATATATGTGCTTCGCCTTAACATAATAGTTGATGTCAGAGCCTCAACAGGGTCTTCTTTCCCAGTTGATTCTGCCAGCCTGTTCCCTTGGCTGTGGTTTCGCTAGATAGTAGGTAGGAATAGTGGGAATCTCGTCCCATCCATTCATGCGCGTCACTAATTAGATTACGTGCCATTTGGTTACCTTCAGAGAGTCATAATTGGTCCCGCCTCACTGAATTTCTTCACTTTGACATTCAGAGCACTGGGCAGAAATCACATCGCATCATCACTCGCCACGGGTCATCGCGATACATTTTAATTTAACAGTTGAATTCCCCTGATCCGCACAAGTTCTAAGTTGGCTGCTAGATGCCGGATGAGGCGACCCGACAACAATAATTTTTGCAGAATGTTTTTATTAAAAAATCACGGAATAATGGATTTTATATATTTACTGTACATCTGAATTCATTAATACATGTGGTTAGAGTGTTTTTCTCATGTGTCTAATAGTTCATTTTGATCATAATATAGTGTCTCACTTTACCTAACAAATTGTCCCACGAATAGCCTACATCGAAGGAAAATTTCTAAGAACATATGCAATAATATTTTAATTTGTTTATTAGGCCCTACAAATGTACTAAACGAAAAAGTACTGTACAAAACTTAAATAATTTAAAATTATTAAATTTTCATCTCATTGTGATGATTTAAAAGTTAAAATAAGAGACACTGGCGACCAATTTGCTATGATCAAAGGATATCAGCATGAATAGCCTTACAAAGTCGTAAAGCACTTTACTTAATAAACAAATAATTGAAAGGATGATTTACAGCAGCCGACACTGTCACAGTGCCCCCTGTGATCAAGCCAGCCTCCCACCACTGGCACTGCTTTCACGGTGCCACATTCACCTTGTTGCTTTTCACAGTCTCAACTATTAGCACTGTTCCTGATCTCATCACTCAGGACTTCCCATCATTACGCACACCAAATCCTCATTACTAGGCCTACAGCCAAGGGAAACTGTGCACCAAGGTTTACGTTAGCCGGCAAAGGCTTTTTGCTGGTTTCAGGTGTTCTCTGCCAGATGAAAATATAAACCAAAATATTCGGTGGGAAATATGCCAAATTAATAAGGAAAATAAATTAATAGCATATTAAATAGCCTAATATATTGGGGACCTGTATGATCTGTTGCCAAGAAAACAGTGAATCCCCGCTCACTCTCACAATAACACTGAGTCATGTAACTAAGCTTGGCGCAAGAATTACTGAGTCATGTGACTAAGCTTGGCGCAAGAATCAAAAACAACACACTTTGGCACAAGCTCAAGCATTAGACTTTGAAACGTCAAAGGTGAAGTAGAAAAAAACGGCCTGGTTTTGAAAATAACTAGTTATGACACAACTGAGGCCAGCAAACAAGGTTCAGTAAATTATCAAACACTTTTTTGCACGTGTGGGCTATACATCCTATGGAAACCGACATCATTCATCTTCATCCGCTTATCCATTGTTGGGTCGCGGGGGCAGCAGGGGACCCCAAACTTCCCTTACACAAGCTACATTTGCCAGCTCCGACTGGGGGATCCCGAGCCGTTCCCAGGCCAGTGTCGAAATATAATCTCTCACCTCACACCTAATCCTGGGCCTACCCCAAGGTGTCCTCCCAGCAGAACATGCCTCGAACACCTCCTGGGGTCATCCTTACCAGATGCCCAAACCACCTCAACTGGCTCCTTTCAATGCAAAGGAGCAACGGCTCTACTTCGAGTTCCTCACGGATGATTGAGCTTCTCACCCTAAGGGAGATGTCAGCCACCCTTCTGAAAAAACTCATTTCAGCCGCTTGTACCCGCGATCCAGTTATTTCGGTCATGACCCAGCCTTCATGACCATAGGTGAGGGTAGGAACAAAAATTTACTGGTATATCGAGTGCTTTGCCTTCCGGCTCAGCTCTCTGTTCATCACAACGGCATGGTAAAGCGAATGCAATACCACTCCCGCTGCTCTGATTCTCCGGCCAATCTCCAGCTCCATTTTTCCCTCACTACCCCGAGATACTTGAACTCACTAGTTATAAAACCTCATTCGCTACCCAGAGGAGGCACTCCATCGGTTTCCTGCTGAGAACCATGGCCTCAGATTTTGAGGTGCTAATCCTCATGCCAACCGCTTCGCACTCGGCTGTGAACCGGTCCAGTGAGTGCTGGAAGTCACAGACTGATGATGCCATCAGGACCACATTATCTGCAAAAAGCAGGGATGAGATCCCCAGCCCACCGAACTGTAAACCTTCCCCAGACTGCACTTCGATATCCTGTCCATAAATGACGGAGGCCAATCCCCACCTGGAATGAGTCCAGGTGTTGCCTTTTAGGTTGATTGTTCAAACATTAAATAGCTCTTCATGATTAGTCTAAGTTTCCATCCTTGGTTTAAACCTATAAAGACTGCATTACTTGTTAAAGAGGATAAACCAACATGAAGACCAGACAGCTGTCTATGGGAGAAAAGCAAGCCATTGTCAACCTGAGAAAAGAAGGAAAATCGACCAGAGCCATTGGACAAACATTGGGCATAGCAAGCACAACAATTTGGAATGTCCTGAAAAAGAAAGAAACTACTGGTGAACTGAGCAACAGATGTCAAACAGGTCGGCCAAGGATGACAGAAATATCGTAAGAACTGGGGTGAAGGTATCACAGTCCACTGTTCGAAGAAGACCCAGAGACCAGAAATATTGAGGCCACAGAGATTAATCTCTACCAAAGCGATGGAAAGGCCAAAGTGTGGAGAAAGAAAGGAACTGCTTATGATTCGAAGCATACAAGCTCATCTGTGAAGCATGGTGGAGATAATGTCATGGCTTGTGGGTGCATGGCTGCTTCTGGAACAGACTCATTAATATTTACTGATGATGTAACTGATGATGGTAGCAGCAAAAAGAATTCAGAAGTGTACAGAAATATTTTGTCTGCCAATTTACCGAGAAATGCATTGAAACTGATCAGGAGTAAGTGTAGTAGGACAATGACCCAAAGCACACTGCCAACAAAACAATGGACTTCATCAGGGGGAAAAAGTGGAAGGTTTAAGACTGGCCAAGCCAATCACCTGACCTTAACCCAATAGAGCATGCATTTCACCTCCTTAAGAGGAGATTGAAGGGAGAAACACCTTGAAACAAACAAGAACTGAAAGAAGCTGCAGTAAAAGCCTGGAGTAGCATCACAAATTAAGAATGGGTTGCCGGCTTGAGGCAGTTATTGCAAGCAAGGGTTATGCCACCCAAAATGTAATGTTATTTACTTTAAGATTAATTGTTCCTTTACTTTTGCTCACCTAACAATGCTGTGGTCACAAATGGTGATATGTCTTAAGTTGTTTAACACATCTAGATGTGAATACCAGAAAATTAAAGCTGAAATTCTGAACTCTTGTCTCATACTCATCTTTTGATCTTAAACACAAATGTCTTCAGTGACCAACAAAAACAAAGGAATTTGCCTTGACGTTCCAATACTTTTAGAGGGGACTGCATGTTTAACGATCCATGGAGGAAGACGGAGGCAATAGCAGAAGTGAAGGGTATTTTTACATTGATTTCCGATCGATAAAGTGGTCAGAAAAGGGTTGTTGGTGGCAGTATATCGTGACATTAACATGTCACAAATATGTGCAATACACATTTACTGGCAAATGTCTTCACTGAGGGGATGGTGGTACCTAAAAAGTCTTGTTTCTACCATCTTCGCATGGAATAGTCATATTGAAAATCCAACTAGTGTTTGGGTAAGGCAACCGAAATATCAATAACTTGTAACACTACAATGGATATCAGTTGTTTGTGTAGATCTTGTATTGGCCTTAATAAGGAAATTGGTTTTAGTAAGCACCAAACAGGAAAAAAAATCAAGATTCAACAGCATGGTAATGAAATACAGAAGATATACATGAATAAATATGAACTGTTATTTGTTGAACTGTTGATATGAAATACTTCTTCATACAATACATACTTGTTTTTTCTTTACGAGATCCCTAACCCTGAGTTTCTACAGCTGCTAAATTGTAACAGCTTCAAACAAATACTAATTCTTAATTTTAATTTGTAGCAACTGAACTAGCAACCGAGAAGGGGGATACATTCAGTTGCAAGACAGACTTTTCTGCAAGTACTGGTAAAAATTAGTGGTCAAC
Source organism: Esox niger (assembly GCA_016801105.1). Lineage (NCBI taxonomy): Eukaryota > Metazoa > Chordata > Actinopteri > Esociformes > Esocidae > Esox > Esox niger. Next base: position 6,200 of record JACXGJ010000686.1, read on the forward strand.
CTTTCTCTAATAGTGTTTGAAACTGTCACGAATTGTGGGGAGTCCAAAGCAAAAATCCAAAAAGGGGAGATGGAGGCAGATGCAGGGGTTCAAGGGAAGAGGACTTTAATCAAAGTAAAACAAAACCGAGTGCCGTGCACTACAACGAAAAAACAAACAAACTTAACTAGCCAGGCAAGTGAGCAGGAGCAGGAGCAGGAGCAGGAGCAGGAGCAGGAGCAGGAGCAGGAGCAGGAGCAGGAGCAGGAGCAGGAGGCACAGGCACAGGCACAGGCACAGGCACAGGCACAGGCACAGGCACAGGCACAGGCACAGGCACAGGCACAGGCACAGGCACAGGCACAGGCACAACAGGACATGACAAGATACACCATGACAAAACAGCAACAAGACAATGATCCGACTAACACAGGGAGAAACTGACTGAACTAAATACACAGACTAACGAGCAGGACAGAAACAGGTGGGGGCAAAATACAGGTGAACTAAATACACTGATTAACAGGAACAAGGACAAGACAGATCACAAAGAAACAGAAAACATGGACCGGAACAGCCCCAGCTGGCCGGGGCCGTGACAGAAACACAATATTTATGCAGTACATCCTCTCAAATAGAATGTCCTCCTGAGCAATCAATCAAATCAATCAAATTTATTTTATAAAGCCCTTTTTACATCAGCAGTTGTCACAAAGTGCTTTCACAAAACACCCAGCCTTAAACCCCAGAGAGCAAACTACAATAGTGATGAACTTCAGTGGCTAGGAAAAACTCCCTAAGAGCGCCAAATTTAGGAAGAAACCTAGAGAGGAAACAGGCTCTGATGGGTGACCAGTCCTCTTCTGGCTGTGCCGGGTGAACATATTTTAATAGTTCAATGCATGTGGGCTAAGCCCAGAGTCTATTTAAACCTAGTCCACTGAGCACAGATGACAAAGTCACACCAGCTACAACCTGTTAGAATGATTTGACCTTGCACCTGCCACTAGTAGGCATGTGATCTATCTCTTCAGCTCTCAATTCTGTATTTTCAGGTAAGGTCAGTCCACATACCTTTGTTCACTTGGCCACTAAGCCTCCAAGACACCAAAGTGGGACCTCACACTTGGGTCAAATATGAAGACATCTGCAGGCGATCCTAGCCATTGTGCATCTGGGTGGACTACAAAGTCACATGGGAAGAAGTTAACAATTTTCAATGTGCAGCCCCCTCTTCATCTCCATGGCCTGCATACCAGATTGCTTGAACATCGGTGGATGTCTCCCCTGGTATATGGCAAACCCCTGGGAAACGTGAGGATGTTATTCTCCTTTTTCTAAATTAATGCAGTTTGGTGCTGCTGCTCTGCTCATTTGTATAAGCCTGGATTTTGTGTGACATCTCACACTTTTTCGTGACATCTAATACTTTGTCGTGTAGTTGCTCTTGATGAGTAAGGATGTGGACACCCTGGAAAGACTGAAGCCTGCAGCCATCTAATGGAATTGGTGTAGGAGGGGCATCAGGTATCTTCACTATTTAATAGTTTTTTAGCTGTGGAAGTTGATAAAGCTTGCAAAGGACCAAAGGCAGACTCAACTTAACGTTCCCCTGGTTGAGTTAAGTTGGCATATGTTTCTGAGATGTGGAGAAGGTCCATATCATGCATTTGTCTGTAGAGAGCTTTGTAGAGGGAACTCCTGTAAAACATTTAAATAATTTTTGGGCATTATTGATGGCTTATACGGGTAAAAGCTCAGTGTACATCAAATAACATGGATTATATAACATACAGATTTACAAAATCCAAATATCACATTTCTAAAACATTAATTTGAGGTGCCTCTAACCTTACCCTATTCAAACAGCACACAAGTTAGTTGGTTTCTGATCCTCCATACTATCAACCGCACAAGGCTTCAAACTCTAAAGAACAAGGAGTAACAATATTTTGCAACAGTCTTACATTAGTTATCCTATATAATAGTATGTGCATTGTTTTGGGCACTGAAGACTCACAAGTGTAGGCTTGTGCCAACGTTGTTCCGTCTCTGTTTAGCTGTGAACAAGTGGTGCAGCAAGAGTGTTGAGTAGTGAGTAGCGTGCCGTCTGGTAAAGCTGACCAACCAGGTGGTTTGCACACAGCACTTCCTGCAACTCAGGAGCAGTGGCTTCAAACCACTATCAACGTTACAGAATGCTTTAACATCTATGAAGTGAATAAAAACATTATGAAGTGCAGAAATGAAAAGCCCATGTAATTTAAGTTAACACAATGTATCCAGGTTATGACTGATGAGGTACACAACTCAGGCCCCCAAGTTAGGCCATTAAGACAACTGGAGCAGGTTAAAGTTTGTGTACTTTGTTCAACAACCATCAGTTATGTATACTCATGAGTGTTACGATAATTTAGTGATAATATTAAATGTAAACCCTGTCTCCTACATATATTTCCATAATATGTGTCCTACAGACACGGCTTTGCACTCTGTCAGTGTAGATTTGTTAGATACTGTGCAGAATATGGAATAAAACTTTTATGCATTATAGCTCGTTGGCATCATTATATTGCAAGCTAACACAAATACAAACACTTTCAGCTAGATTCCTTGTCAAATAGTTAACATGAACTAGCTAACGTTAATGTTACAATCGCTGAATAGCTAAGTAGTTGAATGTGTGATTGCAAATCTGTCATTGCCGTGGCACTTACATTCATAGTTGTGTATGTAGCTTCCTATATACATATTGAGCCCGTTTTCCTTCTTGCTATCTAGCTGGAGATTCGGAGTCTCATTAATGTTAAGTTTAGGCATGTCCTTGAGACACAAATACAGCTACAAAGCCGGACAAAGCGCTAGCAATATTATCTCTACTGGTTTGTAATCTGCGGGTCCGGAAACTGGCACACCGGTAGGAAGTGGCCGTGGAACGTTCGGTCATGAAATGTGCATTAGGCCTATTTGAAATAATCCCAAACAAAAATAACGCGATTTAAATTCACCAATGTAAGTTTAAATACAATTAATTATAATCTTACGTTGAGTGACTTCATATGGTTTTTTGACAAAAGGTAAAACCCTCAAAACACCCCCTTGCACTGCCCCTAGTAGTCTGGAGCACTTCTGTTTTGAGCAAGTTGAAATGCAGCGTTTCTGTAAATGTTGCTGTGTTTTGGGTTAATGCTGTTGTGTTCTGTGTTTATGCTGTTGTAGTGTGAGCCAATGTTGTTGTGTTCTGAGTTAATGCTGTTGTGTTATAACTTAATGTTGTTGTGTTGTGACAAGTTGATTGTTTTCTGAAATGCAGTGTTTTATATGTTTCATTTTTGTTTGCCTCGTTAATGTTGTTATGTTTAATTTTTGTTAATGTTGTTGTGTGTTAATGATGTATTGTTTTCGACATGTTTGCATTGCTAATGTTGTTGTGCTTCATTTTTGTTAATGTTGTTGTGTTGTGTGTTAATGATGTGCTTTCAACTTTTGTTTGCATCGCAAATGTTGTGTTTTGCACCCGTGGGCCACCGTACTATGCGTATGCTCTTGAGACAGCTGTTTTTATAACTTTTTACCAGGTCTTGAATCACATCAACATATTGACATGTGTTATGAACTATAAAATATTACCATATCTTTTCCTTCAAAGTCCTGTTATAACATTCAATAATGGTCGCTTTTAAATCTGATATCATAGCGAAATATAAGATATCGTGCACGTTCATCAGTTTTTAAACGTACAATTAAAGAACTCCATTCCATAGGCTGCACTTTCTTTGGAATCCCACTCTCCTTCAAAATAGATGCAAAAGCCCCGGGTCACTTCAGCTCGTTTTTTTTAGCGATCATACAAAGAGATACTTTGGAGAAAATGTCAATTTCCGTCAACAAGAAGTGATTCCCATAGTTTTTATCCGCCAGTGCTTGCATATAACAAAATCTGCTTGGAACTGAGATAAACAACGAGTGGAAAATACCGCCTTTTTCTCACAGGCTTGTGCATAGTAAAGGTGTCCAGACCCGCCAGCCAATTGGTTACAGGTCCGTCACTAATGCTACTTCCTTTTTCTTGCGCAATAGCTCTCTGAAGTAGCTTTTTTCCTCCAAAAGATACCAGGTGAGAGGGATTAAAATATGTTTTTCATTTGCTGCTCCATCCTGCTAATTCTCGATATTATGGCTATACAAAAGTATGCATCAAACATTTATAGAAACGGTTTAATTTATTTAAATTCACTTTACTTGCATACAATATCAATCAAGATTTGAAAATCAGTTTTTTTGGTTACATAATAATTAATGACTTTGAATACTTTGATTACATTTACGTGCTTATACATATTGTATGATGCATGTGAGGTATCAATGGATCAAAGAAAAATCGTAAAACTTCCTAACGGTCCTTATACTTCTTACCATATAAATGTTAACCATTTTTGAGCCATACGGACACGATCCAAGATTTCCTCCATTCTTTGCACAAGTTCAACATCAACAAAAGTTTGGGGTGTGTAGAGTGAAGAATCATTTACTTTTATTTTCAAGAATTTGTGTCATAAGATATGTAATATTCATCCAAAGAAATGTTTACGTTTTTCTCTCACATAACCTACAAACACATTTATACATTAAATCAATTAAGGGTTTCAGGAAACAGATTTTAGACAGCCTGATTTTGGGAGACAGATCTTCGGGTATGTTCTGCCAGAAAATCTCATTTTCTGGCAGTCTTTGTTCTAGCTCAGCAGCGAATCAGAGATCTTGTTCAGAGTCTTACTGATGAAGGTTGACTCAGCTCATTTAGAAAAAACTTCTGAAATTCCAGGTAATTAAACTTTAAGTCCCAAGGATTTCAGGACTCTGGCCAATGCGGGTATGAAATGATCCGTCCACAGTCATTCGACGAGGGCGTCAACATGGTTGATATAATAATACTTTGGGACAATCATAAAGGCACTGATAATGCCGCAGACTTCCATGGCCTGTAAGACAGCCGTTGCAATTTAAATTTTTGTGCTCCTTGATAACAAAACCTAAAAGTGTTACAATGGAAGCCGTTATGGTGTTCACAAAAATCTGAGTCCACCGACAACAACGTCAGAATAGGAAGGCAGGTCAGGTGACGGGGTAGGAGGCCACATAACTGGTGAGTAAGACGGAGGACTGCTACACGGATTGTTCACACGAGGAACTTACATCCCATTCCTGGTCTCGGTATGTTCATTAAGCAATGGCATCAACAATGGTTTGGGATTGCGCGTAAAGGGCAATGTGTGATAAGTGTTGTAAAAATATCTCAATCCGTGTGTGCCTAATCAGATTTCTAAATGTGTAAAATAATCTGTAAATCCGTACCGAGTTTTGTGAATGTGTACAGGTATCTGAAAATGTGTATTCAGATTCTGTGCATGCGTAATCAGAATTGTATGTGTAAAATATTTGTACATTGCGATTTGTAGATGTGTGGACAAATCTGTAAATGCGTAGACGGACAAGTCATCAGTTACAACTCAGACGGGCCTCTTAATTCTGTCTTTTTACACGTGAGTCTTGCTACACTTCAACCACAGCAGATCTGCAAATGCGTGTAGCGATTTGCAAATGTCTGTGGAGATTAGTATGTTTTGCCACCAGGCGATCGGTAGGATGCACAAATTTTAAGTGTGACATGCACTGATGGGCAGGCAAAGGAAGTGGTTTAACCTTAGGCAACCACCATCCACGTATCCGCAGAAGAACGTATATTTTGTATTTGTATTTATTGATTCCAAATGTTTATAGATATTCCTTAGCCGCTAATTCCAATGAAGCGATTGACATAAGGTTTGTGTTCTTACGTGCATCACAGCCTACGTAAGAAAACCACAAAGTTGCACCTAAAATGGTGGCCATCACGCAGCTTTCCCAGGGAATCACATGGGCTACGGCACAAGGTCTAGTCCAATTGGCCACTCCTTACCCAAGCTGCAGACAATGGAGTATCAAAAGAGACTAAGCGTTCATTCCTGCATCGATTTCATTCTGAAAAAGGACATTATAGATCAACGTTTTAGACTGGATTTGAACGGGCAAGAATATTTAGAATATGATAATTTGTATGGAAACAGTATCTGGATGCAATGCGTAAGCGTAATGGCCAGACAGCTCCAACAGCTCAGAGACGTGAACCATCCACATATGAAGTAAGTACAACTCTATTTATGAACAATGGTATCCTACAGCATCGTTTGCATATAAAAAAAAAGTATGTACAAAAATTCTTCTTTCAACATAGTATGGGGATGTTATTTTTTGGGGGGGAAAAAGTTGGTAAATTGAAAGATATTATAAATAATACACTGTCCCAACCGCAATACCGATCCCGTGCTTCCATCTAGTGGCCGTTAGGTGTATTGCGGTATAACCGGAGGAATGTATTTTCTTTCTAAATAAGTTTATAATGGTTATTTCTAGGTAGAGGAACTGACTTTTATTGGGGTGCCTATATTTTTGACCTTCTGTTATTCATTTTATTCATAAATTTCAGCCTAAAACACTGTAATATGACAATAAAGCATGGCAATATCAGAAAATAACAATCATTCAAAACTTCATAAATAGTTTTGTATGATTGTTATCAAAAATAAATTACCATATTGCAGAAATATGTATCGTAAAACATTTTTTAGCCATTCTAAGAGATGAGGTTGCAAAATAGTGTCCCAGAAGTCTGTTTTTATGTGTTTTTTTTGTAGCCAAAGGGGTTGTGATCACCAGAATGCATCATAATGGATGATTTCTGTTACAGAAATTATTCTAGGACCCAAAATGTGCAAGTAGTGAAATCCGGCCAAAAACAGCCTGGACCTGGGAAGGTTTAAATACTCACAGGACTGAAAGGATGGTCAACACAAAAGGAAGGATGGTTGACCCTGAACTGACAACACTGACATAAAATAACTATATTGACCTTAGTGGAAGACCGCACTTTACCCCCTCTTTCACAACTCGAAAATTGGATTCTGGTGTATTTTTCCATCTCCATCTCTTCCTCTACCCCTCTGACTCTGATTCTCCACCTCTCCCATTATCTGTACCTGTCTCTTTACATTCTCACTCATTTTCTCTCAAGCTCCTAACCGCTGGTGGGGGTGAAGGCACCTACTAAAGCTTCTGTGTGTTCATGTTCACTTGGAGGGTTTTAGAAAGAAATGTAATCAGCAATTCAATCGTGTCCATTGTGAAGCAGTGCTGATGAGCTTTGTAGAGCAGATAATGGATTAAATTATTTACCCCCTCTACAGAACTCATTGTTGCCTCCTGTTTGTGCAAGAGTGTTGCAACGCATTTACATTTTTTTAATTTTCAGTGTCAGTTAAATCTCTTTTTGGCCTATTTTACCTGAGGTCATGAAGCTGCCTAATAATTATGCACACCTTGATATTAGGTGTTATTTATTGTTGCTACCCCCTCTCTCATTACACCAAAAATCTCACCTGACAATGACTGGAAAATGTGCTTAGAAATAATGATACAATCAGAATACTCAATTGCCTAATAATTGTGCATACAGTGTATGGCGTCAAAAGCAGTGCACTACAAATTGAAAAGGGTTCTATTTGGGATGCATGCTGACAGAAAGTGTGACAGATAAAATTGTGAATATCCGCACAGAATGTTCACTATTTATATCATATTTTTAATGTTCAACCAATTTTTATCACCCATCAATTGATTGCCTGAAATTACCTTTACTCTGAAGCTGAATATGACCACTTAAAGGATGAAGGAAGGACATGTATTAGTCAAGGACAGTAAGTACAGTAGAGTACTGACACATTCATCTAAATGGTACAGAAGATTATTTGTTGATGCACCTCTTGTTTTAAACCACTTGGCTGTGCTGCGGTCTTGTCCATACGGTAGTGCTTACATTATATTACAGTATAACTTCAATATAAGAGGAGAGGGAAGGTGACCTCAGTATGGTTGTCCTGTTTTCAAAGCATGTGTTAGTCAGTATGGAATGTGACCTTATATACATACAAAATAAATAAAAAGGTTGAGCTGCACTCAGCAAATGTAGGCTGAAACTCTGACGTCACATAGTTCAGAAAATGCCTATTAGTTTATCCATTTATTGGAGAACTTATGCTCATGTGCATTACATGCAATGTCTTTGCATTAGATCTGTTCCTCTAGGGTAATTGCACTGCCATCACATGGTGGTGTATAGGACACTACCAATCACCAAAATCACCATAACATCACCATAATATTATTAATAGCAATCCCCAAAGGCAATGAGCAAGGAATGCAATACCGAACCCCACACAAAGGAAACATAGAACCAAACAGAGAGAGGCAGGGTTGGTGGGTGGATTGACACCTTCATGCTAGTACGGCCATCAGCATATCAGACAGTAACCTGATGATTAAATAGATATTAATCAGATGTATTTTGATGGGACTGATTCAATGTCTGCAGCTGCATCACTGGCCAGATACCACTCGGGTTCCCTGGAAGACCTGGCTACACAAATTGTTTCGACAAAAATAATAAATAAAATTTTGGAAAAAAAAACAGGTAGCATATATACACAGGATAAAGTCAACTCAATTTACCAAAGTTTAGTAAAATCAGCAGTGTTCCAATATGTTGTTTTACCATCTCATAGTAAACACTTGCTGCTGTGATAAAGTAATAAATCAGATGAAGCAAATGTTGTGGTCACATCCAAAAGCACACCATTACCACCCAGTGTCTCTGTCTCATATGAAGGGCAAAGACACCCGGTCTACACAATGACAATCCGCTTATTTAGTTGTAGCAAGGTGTGGGGATGGTGGGGCCACCAGCGTGGCTGTATCTTTGTCGTGTCGCCACTGCCAGCATGTTATGAGTTCACTGTAAGTGTAAGTTCCAAAGCTTACTGTAAGTTCCAGTACTCTATGCCTGGTGCCTATGCCTGGACTGCTCTGCTTGTTTTGCACACTTCTGGTGGCCTCTTGCTTCCCTGACAACTGGCAACAAAGGGGCCATTGAGTAGAGATGAGGAGAGCCGGCGGCCGGGAGCTTTGATGGGTAATCTGCATGAGTTTGGGAAGTGTAACCAGAGCTGTGTTAAAGGAAACAGGTGCAACTAATTACAATCACTGCTCCTTCCTTTACTAGATTTATTTTGTCTTTTTCTGTTCCCTCTGTCTCTCTCCCCAAATCATTATTTTACTTTATCTCCCTCTCATCTATCTTGTTCTTCCTTTTTCTTTCTTACCCTTACCCTGTTGGTGCAAGGCCAATTTAATTCCTCAATGCACGGACTAACATAATGGAGAGGGTGCAGTCTCATTCAGAAGCCATGGGACCAGGAGGGAGGTTCTAGGCCCCTCTAAAACATTTCTTAAAAAAATCTGATTCATATTATACAGATTTCAAAAGATATTATGGTATAATTCCATAGAAACATGTAATTACTCTAAGTTTGTGCTGCTTTCTTTATAATGCAATGGACAGATCTGTTCACTATACCCCCTTTAGGGGGCTCTTGGTGATGTTATGCCTCTGCGCAGATGATATGGCACTGCCACAGCAGGACCCTTTTTGTTAATTTAGAGGAAACACATAATTCCCCAGTAAGGGCATATCAAGATTACATACCTTTTCTGGTAAAAAGAAGCACGCTATATAAGGTTAGCCTCAAGGACCTCTTTCAATTTTTCTACTTTCACCTGTTCTTCTGATCAGTCTCCCCGTCCCTGCCTCTGAGAAACATCCCTCTAGCCTTTTCTTGATGCTCTCAGAGTCCTTGTACTCTGCATCCTATCAGTATTGTGGTTCATCTTTCTGCACTGTCAATCACAATGTGCCTGTTAGAATAAATACAAGAAAGTGGAACTGCCACCTTTTTAATTCATTAATAAAAACAACAGATACTTTAATGATGTCAAGTCAAATTTATTTATAAAACACTTTTAAAAACAACTTAATGTCAACCAAAGTGCTGTACAGTCAAAACATATAGCCAACTAAACATATTTAGGACATGACAAACAGAAACAGAAAACGTCCTACCCATATAGAGACCCACATGCTAAAGAAAAAAGATAGGTCTTAAGGTGGGATTTAAAAACGTTGCTGCTATTAAAGGACCTAATATATAAAGGTAGGCTGTTCCACACCTTTGGAGCAGCAACAGAACAGGCATGATCTCCTTTAAACTTCAATCGTGACCGTGGAACACACAATAGCAGTTTGTTAGATGACATGAGAGTCCTAAAGGAACAGTGTTGGCTAAAGAGGTGTGAAATATAGGATGGTGCAGATCCATGTAGGGGATTAAAAACAAATAGTAGAACATTAAAATGTATCCTACATTTAAACTTAACCGCACTGTGAGCCTTATAGCTTCCTATGTTTTTATAACAGCACTGTTTCGTCTTACAACTTTTATAGCTTCCTATGTTTTTAAATTCTATTTCTATTTTATTATTCTGTTTTATTATTATGCTGTATTTAATATTTCTCTTTTTGATTTATTTTGTCATTAAATGTATATCTTGCTTTTACCAATTGTACTGCAAGTTCCTGTGCTATCAGAGGAATAACCTCTGTGTAAATGTAACAATCTGCTGATAATGGATCTGACTGCTTATTTTTATTTTCAGAGTAAAGCACATTGAATTGCTTATGTGTATGAACTGTGCTATATAAATAATCTTGCTTGCTCTGACATCCTGGATTCTGTTGCTCCTTTTAAAAAGAGAGCAGTGAAAACTAGAACTCAGCCCTGGCTGAATAATGTTACTCATTCTCTTAGACAAGAGTGCAGAAAAGCAGAGAGGAAATGGAAAAAGGACAAGTTGCAAGTGTCATATGGAATTCTGAGTGATTAAAATTCAATATCAGCTCTTAGTTAAAACAGTAAATGCCCAATATTTCTCAGATATTATCTCTAACAACTCTAATAATCATAAAGTTTTGTTTATTGTGAAACAAGGCTTTACACTCAGTTGCTACTGCTTTTCCTGAAGCGACTTCTGAGACTTGAGTGCTGGACACTTGGTCCCAGTATATTGACCATAATGAATAGCTGCCTCATCAATAGCACTGTCCTGTCACGTTTTAAACATGCAGAGCCCATTCTTTCCTTAACCCAAATGTCTTCAGTGAACAACAAAAACAAAGGAATTTGCCTTACCATTCCAATACTTTTGGAGGGGACTGTATGATTTTGTTTGGTTGAAGTCCTCTCCGTTGGTTGTATATTATGTTTCGTTCACCATAAACTTTTTCAAATGACATTCTAATGGCCTCAGACAAAGGTTGCTTCTTGATCTTAGTGCTGCTTTTGACACTATTGATCACTCCCTTCTCTAAGAGAGACTGGAAACCCATATTGGGCTACGTGGGAATGTTGTAGCCTGGTTTAAATCTTATTTATTTGAAAGATATCAGTTCGTATGTGTGGATGGTATATCCTCTGACAAAACAAAAGTATGTTTTGGTGTTCCTCAAGGCTCGGTTTTGGGGCCTTTATTGTTCTCACTATATATGCTGCCTCTTGGAGATGTAATCCAAAATAACAATGTCAATTTTCACTGCTATGCTGATGACACAGTTATATTTTTCGATGAAGCATGGAGAAACCCCGAAATTAGCTACTTTGGAAGCATGTGTTTCAGATATTAGGAAGTAGATGACAGAGAACTTCCTGCTTTTAAATTCTCGAAAAACAGAAATGCTCATTTTAGGACCCAAGACACAAATAGATTCTTACTGTGAATATCGATGGCTGCATGGTCGTATTCCAAAAAACTGTGCGAAATCTCGGTATTACCCTCAACCCTGACCTCTCCTTTGATGAACATATAAAATGTATCTCAAGAGTTGCTTAATTTCATCTTCGAAACATTGCAAAAATCAACTGATGCAGAAAAATGAATCCATGCTTTTGTTACATCAAGATTAGATTACTGCAATGCTCTTTTTTTCCGGTTACCCTGATAAATCAATAAATAAACTTCAATTAGTGCTGCCAGAATCCTAATTAGAACAAAAAAATTTGAACACATTACTCCAGTACTAGCCTCTTTACACTGGCTACCTGTTAGGGTTAGGGCGGATTTTAAGGTTTTATTGTTAACCTGTAAATCAATGCATGGACTTATCTAGCTGAAATGATCCAGCCATACATACCTGTATGTAACCTTAGATCACAAGATGCAGGCCTTTTAACTGTACCTAAAATATCCAAACAAACAGCCGGAGGCAGGGCTTTCTCTCATAGAGCTCCACTACTTTGGAATGATTTGCCAATTCAAATTAGAAATGCAGACTCAGTGCAAACCTACTACTAAAAGCGTCTACTAAAGACTCATCTCTTCAGCCTGGGCTATGATTAAGTGTAGTCTGGCCCAGGGGCGTGAAGGTGACCAGAAAGGCCTGATACTGTCCCCCTTGTTGTCTTGCCAGGTGGGCTCACATCGCCAGTGGGATGCCCTCCCAATGCCATTCGTGCGCAGAGTCACTGGCTTGTTGTTGTCTCTCTGTTGCGCACTGGTGCAATTGGGCTATACTCTGCTGGCAATACTCTGCCTTCATTCAGGATGATTGCAGTTGGTGGGTGTCCCTTTGGTTGATGCTTGGCAATGTGGGTGGATTGATTTCCGGCCTGATGGGCCCTGTCCGGGGCCTCCTCTGGATAGGGCCGCAGTGTCACTGGACCCCCCTGTCTCAGCCCCAACGTCTTACGCAGCTATATTATAGTTCTGGGGGAGTAGGGTCTAAGTTTTCCCTGTTTTCTGTCATTTTAAACTTAGGAGGACTTGAGGCTTTTACCCACACCTGCGGGGTATCTGGCTTGGCTCGTTGCGGTCCCTGTCCAGAGTCCTCCTGGTTGTGTTGCAGATGAAGACGAAACCTGACGATTTCAGCTGCCACTCTGCTGACCCCCCCCCCCCCCCACCTGTCTGTCCCTGTCCATCTGGTCATGCTTCTGATCTGGACTAGGTTTAAATAGACTCTGGGCTTAGCCCACATGCATCAAACCATTACAATTTGGATATGTTTAATATGTTCACCCGGCACAGCCAGAAGAGGACTGGTCACCCCTCGGAGCCTGGTTCCTCTCTAGGTTTCTTCCAAAATGTCATCTCTCTGAGAGAGAGAGATTTTCCTAGCCACTGAAGTTCATCACTACTGTTGTTTGCTCCCTGCGGTTTAAGGCCAGGTGTTTTGTGAAAGCAGTTTGTGAAAACTGTTGATGTAAAAAGGGCTTTATAAATTATATTAGATTTGATACTGAAATGCAGTAGGCTATATTTTAAAACATATTAATGGCCTACTTCCATTCCCAACCCCAAACATGGTCTAAATCCATTCCAAACAGCCGTAACGTTGCACTTACGATGCACTTTATAAAGAGCAACGTAATTGGTGGTTTGGGAAACAGGCACCAGTCCGTCATAACAAAGTCCATTTAAGGCTACGTGCATCGTTAACCCAGTGCAAGTGCCATGTTATTGGGAAACTGGGCCCTGGACTGCAGGAAGGGTTAGGTTTAGCACCCAGTCATTTTACAGAAGAGCCTTGCTGTTGTGATGCATGCAGAATGTGGTTTGCCATTCTGAAATAAGCAAGGCCTTCCCTGAAAAAGTTGTTATCTGGATGGCAGCATTTGTAGCCTCAAAACCTGTACACGGTGTCCAGCATTTATGGAGCCTTCATGAATCACCCATTCCATTTGCAGTAATGCACTCCCATACCATCACAGATGCTGGCTTTTGTTCTGTGCGCAGATAACAAGCCAGATGGTCTCTCTTTAGAGGTCACAGTGTCCATGATTCCTGAACATAATCTTACATTTTTATTTGTCAGAACACAGAACAGTTTTCCCCTTCAACTCAGTCCATCTAAAATTAGTTTGTGCCCAGAGAAGGCGCTGGCATTTCTGAATGTTTTTTATGTATGGTCTTCTTTGCATGGTTGAGTTTTAACTTGCATTTGTAGATGCAACAACGTACTGTGTTCACAGACAATGGTTTTTGGAAGTGTTTCTGAGCCCTTGAATTGATGTCCACTACAGAATCATGTCTGGTTTTATGTCTGAAGGCCCAAAGATCACGGCCATGTGCCTTGTCCCTTGCGTACAGAGAGAACTCCAGATACTCTGAACCTTTTAATGGTATTGTGTATTGTATATAAAGAAATCCCCAAACTCTTTGCAATTATGTGGCATTTGCACATGTAGTTTTTCACAGAATGGTGAACCCCTCCCCATCCTCCCTTCTGACAGGCCCATCATCTCTGGATAGATCTTTTTAATACACATCATTTTACAAACTTGTTGCCAATTGACCTAATTAGTTGTGTGACATTCCACCCAGTTTAATTTTTCAGCATAACACTGTCCCAGCTTTTTTAAATTCAGTTCTCTGGTGAAACTCAACTGTGTTTGTTCTGGTTCATTACTATTATTATTATCATTATTAGGTTTCCAGCAGTTCACTGGTGAATCCCTATTGTGTTTGTTTCCAGCTAATTATTATTAGGGTTTCAGCAGTTTAATGTTGAAAACCTATTGTGTTTGTTCTGGTTCATTATTGATAGGGTTTCAGCAGTTCACTGGTGAAACTTTGTGTTCGTTCCGGTTCATTATCATTATTATTCTTCCCGCACATTTTTTTTTTTCTTTACAAATTACTGTGAGATAAAATGGCCTAAAGGTGTCCACATTTTTATTGTAGTAAAGGGCCATGGGCTGCATCTTCTGGTGCAGTGGCATGCATGTCGGAATCATGTTGGTGCTGTCACAAGCCTCCAAAGTTGCACTTTTTGGAAGCTCACCACACCCACCCCTTGTGACCTAGATTCTTGAAAATTGGTACATAGGTGCAGTTCCTCATGATGAAAATGTTTGCTATTAGGACCCATAGAGGCCTCCATGATGGATTTTCTGCCATCTTGGATTTTGAAAAACACAATAAACTGTACTCCTCTGGAGTTTCATCACCTGTAGGTCATGACAACAGTATGTAAGGTTGCCTATTCGTCATTTGCTGACTATTGGCAGGTTTGCAGTATTTGGTTATGCAATGTCTATTTTTGCTAAATCTATTTGGTCTAGGTACAGCTACTGAAGCTGGCCTACCTGTTACCTTCTACACCTGGTCTTCTGCAGCATCAACTATATCCCATTAACATGGTGGTTCTATTTTTAAAATAAGACCGAGTTAACTCAGTTTGTTTTAGGCCTTATATTCCGACATTCCACAATGTTTCTGCTGATTTTTCAAGCGCATGCCAATATAATCTCCTGCTCTTTTTAAAGCACATACCACAGTCAATCCTACAAGATATTTTGCTCATGTCGTCATTTCCCAGCAAACAATATTGCATTGTCATGGCGTACTGACAAGGTAACTTACATTTGGAACTAGTTAAGTAATGATCTTACATAAACACAACCTGAAATGCAATTTATTTAGAGTAACCCATATGTAAGTTGTGAAACAATATTTTGTGCCTGGTATTTTAATATGCCATAACAATTCTTTGCACTTAAAAATGTGTATATTCATACCTACAGCTAGAATAGATACAGTTAAGTGAATTCCTTTCCAGCCAACATATCTCTCATGACACTTTCCCTAAACTTTGTGTTTATCCACTCCCAACTGTCCCATGCCCACAACGAAATTCAGCTGGGCTCTAAACAGACTGTAGTTTTACAGTGAGCATGTGACCGTATATATTTATTTCACTTGATGTCATCCTAGGGTTTTTGAGTGGCATTCAAATGAATTGACGTCTCAGTAGATAGTATCTCAGTAAATAGTCATGTTCGCCCTCTGCCAGTCTGTAGATTTGTTGTCCCCCCATGTCTGTTGGTTGACCTAGACATTTTCAGTAAGGAAGCAACCTGCCAGTAAAGCCAGAATTTAAACCTTTTCCTCACTCAAAGCTTTTTTTTTCCAGCTCTTTTGTCATGAAGAATAGTTATTTTCTATTCAAATTACCTTTGAGGTACTACTTGCACTGTTTTTGCCCTCCAGCTGGTTCCTTTGCAAGAAGATAGTGATGACCACAGCAGTGTTTTTAAAAATGTTCCACATTAGATTAGATTTGTTTTAGGTATTCACCTAATCAGTACATCATTGAGTAAAATAAGGTGTGCCTGTGTTGGAATTTAACGGACCCTGGAATGGAATGGCTGCCATACATGTAGAGATGCTGATTTAAGAACATTTTTGGGTGATCTCTTTTCCGGAGCTGTATATTATTATTTTTGTATTACTCGTCTCAGTCTACATATCTTCCTTGAGACTGACCAAAATATTAAGGGGACATTGTCTTTATGATGATAAAAGCTAAAGTTGCTCTGCATTTTTATGCATCACATATTGATACCCCAATAACTAGGGAAAGTGAAATATTACTTTACATTAAAGAACACACAAGCCAATTAGCTATCAATAAATTTTGCTTACCCTTAATCTGTATAAATAAAACACTAACAAGCGTATTGCACAAGCCTCTAGTTTCAGCATTAATCACTTCAGTTGCTTGCTCTGTGCTTCTTCTTACACTCAGGGAAATCTGCAATGATAAATAAGAATGCATATTAAGGATTTCAACGTTTGTTAAAATGACTACAAAATTGTGAACTTCCTCGAATCTGCTTAGCAGATTATCCGCATCAAATGATCTTGCGCTGGAAATTCATATTTTAATGGGCTAATGCACATTGTAGCAATATAGTACACAACTAACAGGTCTGTGAGAGCCGGAATTCTTACTGGTTGGTAGGTGATCAAATACTTATGTCATGCAATAAAATGCAAATTAATTATTGAAAAATCATACAATGTGATTTTCTGGATTTTTGTTTTAGATTCCGTTTCTCACAGTTGACTTGTACCTATGGTAAAAATTACAGACCTCTACATGCTTTGTAAGCAGGAAAACTTACAAAGCATGTAGCAGTTTCTCCCCTCTTCTGTTTGCACTGCTGGTTAGACACTCTATTTCTTAGCACTGTACTTGTTCAGTGACAAAGATTAATAAAAAAATATCAAAACTCATAATACGCCTCACACAAAAACGAATGATGTTTGCAACAACTTCTCATATTTTGTGAGAGCTGACGACTGGTCAAGACCAGTCATTGGGCAAAAAATCCATAGAAGTTAGTAACCCGAAAGTAGCTAATGTTTATTGGCGCTGTGATGTTCGTTTATGCGAATCAACCAAAGATAATGGTAAGATTAGTTAGCCTAATTGAATGGACCGTCACCCCCAGTCATTTCTATTTACTTGTCATCTGAACAGATTCGTGAGTCGGCTCCTTTTTTGTCTTTGTTGGGTAGACCTTCCTACTCCCACACTGCATTGCAATGTAAACAGAAATAGCCACGTACTCATACCTTATATAAATGTCACAAAATCATCATTACAACCTTGAAAATAACGATTTACACCGATGACGTCTTATTAAGAATTCATTATTGGTCATACGTACTTAAAACATGTGAATAATAACATAGAAAAAGACATTATTACCACACAAATCATTATCAGACAGTAAGCTTGTTTAATTGATACAAGTGACGCATGCCAGTACTTTTTGCACCGGTACTCATTCCGAAATATCACATCACCGTTGACAGTCGCTCATTAGTTATTCTGTAATCTCATTTACCTAGCTACTACATTTTTCTTTTGAAACTACAATGTCTTTCAAACGGAGACAGCTTACAAATGAGGAAATCCTTGAGTTGTTTTTTAATTCTGATAATGAGTCAGAATATCAGAGCTTTTGGTCAGGTCTTTATCCCCTACAAAGATCTGTGCACCGATGAATTCCTAATGCAGTGAGGGTAGGTTGGCATTTCAACAATATATTCCCTCTAAGAGGCACAAGCTTGGGGTCAAATTCTTTGGTCAGTGTGATGTCAAGACAAGATTTGTTCAGGACATTATAATATACACAGGGTCCAATACTGACATCCAGCATTATGAGGGTCTTGGTCTTTCCTGATCAGTGGTAATGACCATGTTGGCTCCTCACGTTGTCAAGGGCCACACACTTTATGTAAACAACTGGTACAGCAGTCCCACTCGGTTTCAGCATCTCTTGTCTAAGAGCCCTGCCTCTATGAGATAGACAGGGCCTTCTCTCATAGATGTTTTCATTCTTCCTAATTTTCTTTGGTGCTCTCTAGGAGGATGAAGAGCAGTCGAGGCAGGATGTACCTGGAGAGACACTCCTAGGTTGTTTTTGGTGTTTTTTTGGTAATTAGGTTCTAATGATTGTTTTCAGCCTCGGGTCAACTGATGCTGCTGGTGAAGTAAAATTTGAGTCCAGATCAGTTTCAAGTGACTTTAGGATTGATAAACTGCTGCTGTACTCCATCTGCAATGACAAAAACTTTTAGTATTCAACAGGGCTACTCAACTTTAAGGTTACCTGAATGCAGGCATATTCCTGTTCATTTTCAGTAGTAATTTATTGCAAGCTTATGTTATTCCCCCTCCCTCCTTCAACTTACACCATAATATCACTGTCGTTGTATAAAAGTAATCTTTTTATTTGATCAATAACTCAATTTCTTCTCTGTTGTCTCCTATCCTCTGTTCCACTATGGTCTACTCTCTCTTCCATGTCCCCTTTTGTCTGTCTGTACCATTCTGTCCCTCACTATCAAGACCCTTGTCTCTTCCCTGCATACTACAGCAATGCGTACACTTATAAAAAACACAAAGTATAACCTTTGAGAGAGTAATAATCACATTCTCTTAATAAGGTTATTTAGGTTCACGTAAATACATAATATCATTCAAATTTAAGTAAAGTTGCCTGACACATGTACCTGCTACACCTTTCATCTTTGGCTAAAACAATTTACTCATCTGAAGAAAACTCACATCGACACATTTCATTTGCATTTAATGTTGGATGAACAACTAGCTAGCATAGCAATATAGTACTATTAGAGTTAGCTAGCCAAACTTGCTTTACATAAAACATCTGTTTCTACAGTTATAATTTTGGCAGCAATATTGATAGCTACATCTAAATTTAACACATTTTTACTGAGTTAGCTAATTAACGCAGCCATGCAAACAAACGACTGGTAAAATGAACGCAACAGAATCACTGGAGTATACACTTTTAGTACTTGCAGATTAGGATGCAGTTTATTTTCTCCAACAATCTGACTTATATTTTCGTTTACTCCCAGTCCATAAAGACAACTCAAGTGTATTGAGAAAAATGTCAACTTAGTTTTGTTTTGGTTTCCTGTGTTGCTAATACAAATTTTTTGTCTTTACTGTCCAGTTTGCCAACTTCATAGTAGAAGTAATCAACACTGAATTTGGAAAACTTAACTTCTGTCCTCACCAAATTGGAGTTGGTCTCACTGTGATTTACATGCCCGGATAGCCAAGAAAGCAATAAATAAAATTGAGGTACTTTTTTCTTCACTTTTACTATTCAATTAATTTGTTCTTACAAATTTGTCCCTCATCAGCTTCCACCTTTTCTGGCAAGTTGCTGGCTCTTCGCCCAGAATTTCTCCTATACTATCAAAAGTTCCTTGAATTGAGCCATACCTCCAGACTCCATTGTTGCTTTGTCTTTGTTGATACAGAAATTTGGACAGAATTCCATATTCTGTGTTCAAACCTCCTTCCGCCATCCAACCAATCATCGTTTGTGTGGCTCTGCAGTTCACGTACGCATAGCTACACACTTCACAAAAAAATTTATGGTGTGCATAGCATTGCTGACCTGTGTGTCTCTCTGCGGTCCTACGCAGATGCGTTTGACATTGAAGCATAAATCAGCCTTTAGAAGCAGGAAAAATGGGCAAGTGTAAAGATCTGAGCGACATTGACAAGGGCCAAATTGTGATGGCTAGACTGGATCAGAGCATCTCTAAAATTGCAGCCCTTGTGGGGTGTTCCCTGTCTGCAGTGGTCAGTACCTATCAAAAGTGGTCCAAGAAAGGAAGTGGTGAGCCAGTGGCAGGGTCATGGGCGGCAAAGGCGCATTGATGCACGTGAGGATCGATGGCTGGCCTGTGTTTTCTTATTGAACAGACGAGCCACTGTAGCTCAAAATGCTGAAAAAGCTAATGTTGGTAGAGATAGAAAGGTACCAGAACACGCAGTGCATCGCAGTTTGTTTAGTTTGGTGCTGCGTAGCCACAGTCTAGTCACGGTGCCCATGCTGACTCCTGTCCACTCCCAGGTGTGCCTGCAAAGGGCACGTGAGCATCAGAACTAGACCATGGAGCAACGGAAGAAGGTGGCCTGGTTTGATGAATCACATTTCCTTTAACATCAAGTTGATGGCCGTATGCATGTGTGTCTCTTACCTAGAGAACACACGGCACCAGGATGCACTATGGGAAGGACACAAGCTGGTGGATGCAGTGTGATGCTTTGGGCAGTGTTCTGCTGAGAAACCTTGGGTCCTGCCATTCATGTGGATGTAACTTTGACACGTACCACCTACCTAAGCATTGTTGCAGACCATGTGCACCCTTTCATGGCCACAGTGTTCCCTGATGGCACTGGCTTCTTTCAGCAGAATAATGCGCCCTGCCACAAAGCAAAAATGGTTCAGGAATGGTTTAAGGAACACAACGAGTTCCAGGACAAACAAGTCAGATCCAGGGAGGCCCCATCTCGCAACTTACAGGATTTAAAAGATTTGATGCTAACGTCTTGGTGCCAGATACAACAGCACACCTTCAGAGGACTTGTGGTAGCGATGGTCAAATGAGGCTTCATTAGTGTTATTTTAGCAGCAGGAGTTTATGCTGGCAGCATTCAGATTTTCTTTATCACAGTAAGAGCAATCATTTAAATGTATGTGGCAATATAGTTAACAATATTGTCTGTAAAAAAGAACAGGCAAAACATTATTGGAACAGACATTACACATAAAATGTACAGACTAGATTACTAACTATATTGCCTTAAATATTTCAATGATGGCTTTTATTTTGAAAAAGAGAATTTGAGTTAGCGCTGCTAGCATAATATTCTGCTGCTAGAAGAATGGTAATGAAGCCTCCCATGGCCATCACTATCTAGTGGAGTCCATGCACCAAAAAAAGAAGAGGGGGACCTATCCAATTTTAGACAATTGGTCATAATATTTTGGCTGATCAGTGTATATAAAGTCAACTCAATATGGATTGGCTGCCTTCAAGAAATGGAACAAAAGTGAGTGCAAAGAGTTCACTCTTTCAATCACGAAAAATGTATTGTAGGGTTTCTAATGCTTTTGAAACTTATGTTTTGCAGAAAAGATTGTACTACTCAATAAAAAATGTTTTTTGAAAAATGGTTGTGTTCTAATAAAAGTATGTGGGCACCCTTCGACTTGACAGTATAATATACTTTAAATACAGGGGGTGCCAAATCTACAAAAATATCACATGGATAAAGACTACGTTTTACCAAATCACAATCACAAACACCGGTGCAGATGTCACATTACAATAGGTTCATTGCCAATTAGCAGTGCACATTTGTATGCCATAAAATAGTCAGAACATTGTTCTTTAAGTTGTCATCGCAACATGAGGCAACCAGAAGTGTTAAAAGAGGCCCAATAGTTGTTTTGTGACATGCAGGAACAAGTCATAAAACAGTCTATATTTTTTAATTTGTTAAGGTAAATTGTCCCATAAATAGTGACAGCATATGATACATTTCATCAGAAAAGAGGAACAGTGATCACAAGTTGAAGTTGATTGCCAGAAATAGATGGACACTTAACAGGATGGTTGCATAATACTTAAAAAGTACAGCCACAAATATTACCACAGAAATAATCAGCACCGCTTTGAAACAGTTTCAACAAACACACCATATAATGTATTTCACAAAGTTGGAATTTAGGAGTGTACCACTAGTTGTCAAGGCCCATACACACTTTGGTACAAGGAGCACAAATCCAGGACCAATGAGCAATGAAAAAAATTAGTTTTGAGTAATCTTTCCCCCTGTTTCCTACCCCCTGTGTCCACCAAGATGACATCTTTTACGTTACATTGCGTCCCCAGTCACCAGATATCACATCACAATCACATTTATTTTATAAAGCCCTTTTTGGTGTTTTGTGCTTTCACAAAACACCACGCCTAAAACCCCAGGGAGCAAACAACAATAGTGATGAACTTCAGTGGCTAGGAAAAACTCCCTAAGAGGGATGAATTTAGGAATAAACCTAGAGAGGAACCAGGCTCCAAGGGGTGACCAGTCCTCTTCTGGCTGTGCCAGGTGAACATATTAAGAGTAAAAATTTTAATAGGTCAAAGCATGTGGGCTAAGCCCAGAGTCTATTTAAACTTAGTCCAGATCGGAGGCATAACCAGATGGACAAGGACAGGGGGAGGGGGAAAAGGGGTCAGCAGAGTGGCAGCTGAAATCTTCAGGTTTCCTCTTCATCTGCAACACAACCAGGAGGACTTTGGACAGGGACCGCAAAGAGTCAAGCTTGGTACTCCACAGGTGTGGGTTAAGACCTCATGTCCGCCTAAGTTTAAAACGACAGGAAACAGGGAACATTTAGAAAATGCATTCCTTAGATCTACAGGGATTTATAGTGGAGAAGGAGAACTGACCCTACTCCCCCAGCACAATAATATACCAGCGTAAGACGTTGGATATGAACTTCATTAAAATTGTATGGGATGTTTTGGAGCACAGAATCCCACCTCTTTCATCAAAGTAAGGGAGGTTTTAATTCTTGAAGTATGAAGAATGGTGCAACATCGCATTACACACAGTATGGGACATGTATGACAGCATTCCAAGAAGGATTGGAACTAAGGTTGGCTCTACTTTTTATTAGGTCCCTAAAATGTATGTATAGGTGTTTCCATAAAGTTTTCCTCCCGGAATATATATTGAGAACCATAAATCAGTGGACCGTGACAATGCTTTTGTTAGTTTGGTTCTGTACTTTGAATTTGAAAGGACACAATGACAATGAGGTTGAAGTGCAGAGTTTCAGCTTTAATTTGAAGGTATTTTCATACATTTCGTATGAACCGTTTAGTAATTATAGAACCTTTTGTACTTAGTCCCCCCATTTTCTGTATCAAAAACATTGGACAGTTGAACGTAATGTAGAAGTCACCAATGTTAATATTTGGTTGCATATCCTTTGCATGTGTTAGGAATCAGCAGTTTCGTATAGTGGTTGTAATAATTATTACTACAGTGGTCTTCCTTGGTCTACCTGACCTTATGACATACTTTAGCTCACCGGTTGTTGTTTTTCTTGTTAATGATGAACCAAACTGTTGACTTGGGCATGCCCAGGATTTTTGCAATGTTTCAGATGGATTGATTTTATTTCTGAGCCTCATGATGCCCAACTTCCTTCATCAACTCTGCTGTCTTTCTATTTTGTCACACCCAAACAACAACCTCCAAAGGCAATTGTAAATTCTAGTATCAAGTCTATTCATCAACAGGTCTCCTGCATTCACTAACAATAAAAATGAATACACATGCCTAAAGAAACACATCTGTGAAGCCAATTCAACAAGTACTTGTCATTCCTTAAAATGGGGCGACCATGTACAAAAAAGGTGCTGTAATTTTTAAATGGTTTGGCCAATATTTATGAAAATACCCTCAAATTAAAGCTAACAGTCTGCACTTCTATCTCATTGTTATTGTATCTCTATTAACTCGAAGTGCTAAAGTTCATAAAGAAAATAACAAAACATTTTCACTGTTCAATTAATTATGGTGCTCACTGTATGTGGATATTTTCCTTTCACTTTTTTCCTGAAGTGTCCTTTTCAATCAACTTATTTAGTTTCGTAATCAATATTTGGGATACGTTACTGTATTGCTGTAGTGCTATTAAATGCAACATAAGTTAATTTTTCTCCTCAGAACACAAGGACAGACCAAAGCTGGAATTAACTATTTTCCTGGTATCACGTTTCCACTCACTGATGATGAAATAACTGTTTGTGGAACATGAAAATGTAACACAAAACACTAGAATATCTCATGATGAGTTGCACTTTATTTCCCAAACCCATGAAAGGCTGGGCTGGGGGTTTGGGTGTAGAGAGACAAAGTGACAGTCTTTGTCTGGGGTCTAGCCCGCAGGAAGTGATTGCAGGGTGGGACAGTAAGTGACACATCTTTTTTAGAGTTGGTTGTCATCGCAAATGGGAACCTATTCCCTACATATTGCGCTGATCTCCTCAAAATGAGTGTATTATATAGGGCATGTTGCTATTTAGAATACACTCTTGGGGATTGCTGGAAGACATCTTGTTTGATCAGGCATTGTTGATGGATCAGCCGGAGAAAGGCAAATGGGGATAAGACTATTGCCAGGGGGGTTGCTGAGGGGCTGATGACAACAGACCAATTTTGATGTCCCTTTTCTGTCATTGCTGTGCTTTTCTTTCAAGCGGACTGTTTGAGCAGCCTGGGAAAATAGTTTTTCAAACCTACCCACCATTCCAGGTGCACAGTAAACAGGAAACCTGGAACTTCAAGGGATTCTTGTTTAGTTTTGTTGAGTGTAAGAGAAAAGTATTGAAGTTGAACATTAATAATAGACTAAAGAAAGTTCCATCTAGAAGGCTAGAGTAAAATAATTACTTCCTACAACATGAATGCTGCTGAGTTACTTTTTGGTGTTTTAGGGTGGCTGGTGTGATGCATTCCAAGGGGTACACCAAGGAACTGGGTGACTGGGGGATTCCTCACTGAATCAGGGAGTTTTATTTCCCACATGTTCAAACCAGATGAAGCTTTCACTGAATTGAGAATAGAGAGCAATGGTTGGTTGTCTTATACAGGTGGCCAGAGCATGAGTTTCTTAACCTCCACTTTGTACTCCATGTTCATTCTTCATATTTGGCATAGGCCTTCAGGAAAAGGCAGCAGTTTCAGAAAAGTGGATTTGCAAAGAAAAAACAACATATGTCCCTGTCAAAATAGAATAGTGGTAAATGTGTCACTCAACGCAGCTTGCTCTCAGAAATCATAGACATCCATTAAACAGCATAACAGAATTAAATGATTAATTGAAAACTGGTGACCCATGTTTGAAATATTATATCAGAGTTGCGGTATCAAGCTTCAAATGGAACATAATCCCAACCTCTAGAAACATGAGGTCCATTAACAAAACTCTTCGCTCTATACTTTATTTATACATCCCACACTGGCCGTGTATTAGTTGCAGATGTGGCTATGCAATTGCCTTGACCTTATTCATACTAAAGTAGAAATATTTTTGGTGTAAGATTTTTTCCCCTCCTCTCAGAGTTGGACCTAATCCCTTTTATTGGAAGAGCTACAGTTAGGAGAGGATATTGCACACTGCTGGAAGCCAATATTGTTGTATGTACTGGATTGTTTGCCTGGTTGGGCAGGGAGCTTCTCTGTGGGGCCCTGGGCCCTCTGAATCTAATCAAACAGAACCATTTATACACGGCTAATACAATCAAACAGGTCTCTGAGTATTTATCTGTAGGTATACATAGTATTGCATTTTAATAGAACTATTAAAGTCAGGAATTGTACTAAAAAAGGATAGCAAGAACAGAGAAAGAACAAGATTCTTTCTATGAACAACTTCCGTCAGTCATTGGTCAATTTTTCCATTAGAGACAACTACATGGTCTATCTGGTTGGCCTAATGCTCAAGGAGGGACAGAGGGGCTGTGTCCTCTCTGGTGTAAAAGGCTCTCTGTCTCTGACATTCTTTAGCCCACTGTTGGGCACTAATGCATTAGCATCATCAAAAAATTCTGACACTGAGAGAAAAAATAGGTAAATGCATTTCAGTTCAAATAGGACAGAGCAGAGCTGTTACTTGTGCTGTCTCTTTCCATCTCTAACACAACACATGGTTTGCTATAGACCTCAAACTCAGATGCATTCATCTGTGGGGTTGGCTTCCAAGATACAGCTCGGCAACAGACATTCATTGACCCTTAATTAATTCATAATGTATACTTTCAAACATCAGCATGCTACATTTACCAGAAGCCATCTCTTTAAATGTGGTGTATCTTTAATCAGAATTTTGTCAACAACTCACTAGGCTACATTTAATTTAGGCAGGTGAAAATGCATACACTTTTGCAAGTGCTTATAATAAATTTGCATAATAATTGTTTTGCTAAATAAAATACATATTTCTCACATACCAAAACAAAATAATTCAACATTCAGGCAAACAATCATGTATGAAAAAAAACATAATTGCAAAACGTTTAAAGACATAAGATTGACACACAAGCCTCACCTACAGTGCCTTAAAAAAGTATTCACCCCCTTGGCATTTTTCGTGTTTTGTAGCCTCACATCCTGGAATTAACATGGATTGTTTGAGGATTTGCATCATTAAATTTACAGAACATGCCCACAACTTTGAAGATGTTGGTGAACCTCCGTCCTACCCTCAAATCACACACAGAGTGGTACAGGTTTTGCTCAAGAACATCCTTTTATTTAGCACCATCCATCTTCCCCTCAACTCTGACCAGTTTCACAGTCCCGGCTGCTGATGGTGTTCGTTGGGTGATGTGATATGTTGGGTTTGCGCCAGACATAGCGTTTTCTTTGATGGCCGAAAAGTTAAATTTTGTCTCATCAGACCAGAGCACCTTCCTCCATTTTGGGAATCTTTCACATGCCTTTTTGCAAACTCAAAACATGCCCTTTTGTTTTTTGCTGAAAGTAATGGCTTTCTTCTGGCCACTCTGCCATGAAGCCCAACTCTACACAGCTTCTTTTTTTGGCAGTGATGTCATCGAGGTGAATGTAAACTTTAACCTCAACAAGCTGGTGAAGCATTTGGTGGTAGCATCAAGCTTAAAGGGATGCTTATCAGGGAGACTGGTTAGAATTGAGGGATAGTTGAACGGAGCTAAATACCAAGATATCCTTGAAGAAAACATGATTCAGAGTGCACATGACCTCAGAATGGAGTGAATATTAATCTATTAGCACGACAACATCCCGAAGCACATAGCCTGTGAATGTCTTGGAAATGCCAGCCCAAAGCCTGAACTTGAACACAAATTCACATGTAGGGAGACAGAAGATTACAGTTCAAAGACGCACCCCACTCAGTCTGAAAATGTTTGAAAGGATCTGAGAGAAACTGCCCAGACAGATAAGGAATAGCCAATAAGTCTTAAATATGATATTGCTTCCACAGGTGTTTCTATAATGTACTAAATACTTATGTACATGAGATTAAAAAATATATATATTCACATTTATAAGCACAGGTTTTGTGTCTAAATGTGTTCATCAATGTGTGTGGCAAAGTGAAAGGTTCTGAGCACAGTATATACAATGATTAACACTAAACCGCCATGCCTTTCAGACCAACAGTGTCAGCCAGAGCCAAAAAAAGTTATCTGTATTAGCACATTGTCCGTATTAACATACACATTCTCCTCTGCAGCATCAGTTTATCAATTGGGCCATCATCTACTATATAGAGTAGTCTAAAAAATAATGAATTACAGAATGTGTGTAGTGAAGGGCTTATCGTATGAAAAAAAATTATACATAGAACAATGATTTCAAAGAACACAGGCTATACTATTTTATTATTAGGCCCAACAAATGTACAAAATGAAAATAACACTATACTTCATTTATTCTAAATAATCCATTACAATTCAGTTTTCATTTTGATCTCATTTTCATGATGTACAAGGTAAAATATGAGACATAATCGACAAGTTTGTGACGATTAAAGGATATCCGCATTCACAGAACACCCAGGACTCTCCACTATTACGCACACCGGATCCTTACCACTACAGCCTATAACTGCGCTTCTGTTTGTCTGAGTCTTTGTGGAGTACTTTCTGCCAGTTGTCCTGTGTTTGTTTTTCCATGCCTAATGCGCTTCAGTTATAGCTATTTCAATCTTAATTTCAGCTCCTGCACCTGGTCTCCTTGCTTACCACACCATGACATACATCTCTCTCATCCCTCATCTTCACCCGCTTATCCATTGTCGGGTGGTAGGGACAGCAGCTAGAGCAGGGGACCCCAAACTTCCCTTACCTGAGCTACATTTGCCAGCTCTGACTGGGGGATCCCGAGGCGATCCCAGGCCAGTGTCAAAATATAATCTCTCCACCTAGTTCTGGGCCTACCCCGAGGTTTCCTCCCAGCTGGACGTGCCTGGAACATGTGCCTGGAAGATGTCCTGGGGGGCATCCTTACCAGGTGCCCCAAACCACCTCATCTGGCTCCTTTCAATGCAAAGGAGCAGCGGCTCTACTCCAAGTTCCTCACGGATGACTGACCTTCTCACTCTATATTTAAGGGAGACGCCAGCAACCCTTCTGAGAAAACTAATTTCAGCCGCTTGTACCCGCAATCTAGTTCTTTCGGTCATGACCCAGCCTTCATGACCATAGGTGAGGGTAAGAATGAAAATTGACAGGTATATCAAGAGCTTTGCATTCCGGCTCATGACATACATGACTAACTACATTTAAAAATGTATATTTTGATTAGCAGAGTAAAAGAATGAACAAAGGATGACTTAGAGTAGGGTCTGGCAGTGGCATTTGCAGTCGCCGTTGGTTTGATTCTTATTTTTTTGCAAGGAGGCTCAGGCATTGGAGGTGGCGGCTCATTGTCAGAATTAGATGACCAGATATCTGACACGTCAATTTCAGGATCAATGCTGTCAGAGCATCGAATCTTCGCATTCGTTTTGCCCTTGTGAAATAAATGCTGTAAATTGTGAGTAGTGTCTTGCTCATCAAGTTCAGGTTCTATACAATTTCTACCTTCAGTAGCCAACATGAAAAAATTGAAAAGTAATTTGTTGATTGTATAATTTAAAACAGTAACGTGTAATACATTGGCTGAATTGATGATTGGTGATAGTATTTTGTTTAGTGAATAATTATTTAGTATAATACTTTTGTAGAATCTTAATCTTCAGTTAAACAAGCAGAGAAAATTCAAAGAGAGATTATAGGATGTTGTTATTTTCTGTTACATATGATGTCCATGAACAAAAGTTATGCAACCGGAAAGTCAGGGGAGAGCCATATTTATTTAGATTGAGACCTCTATGTTAACAGTCCGTAGTTCTTTCATTTCTCTCACTCTTGCTCCAATGAATACATAAAGAACACAATCATTATACCCGAATACAAGGGAGGCAGCCAATGGTTAAAACCAGCCATTACAAAGTCAAATACCCTCCAATAAGAAAGGCTTTTCTTACAAATGACCCTTATGGTATGTTCCAGCATATGGTCAATGGTCCTATCAACTAAGCCTGTGACAGTCACATGGGCAACTCCTAGCAGGAGGTATTGACAGGATGTGTGGGGCCCATCAGTATCAGGCAACACGTCCCATCTATAATCCTTTGCTCAGAGTTAGTCAGTACATCTGTGTTGTGTTAAGTTTCTCAAGCCTACTTTCTCTCAGTGTTTTTATCTCCTCAGATAAAAAGTAATGTGTAATACATTTGTAGATTTAGTAGCTGGCCATTGGTGAAGAATGTCTGGTATTTCGTAAAAAAAAATATTTAGATGTACATTTTGCATTTACATTGATGAATTAGGCTACACAAGAAGCTGAATCGCAACACGGTGATGCAGTGGTTAGCACTGTTAATCAGTGACCCTACATTGTCCTTAGTTGTGACTGGTTGTTTGTCTATGTGTGGCCCTGTGATGGACTGGTGGCCTGTCCTGGGTGTATCCCGCCTTTCACCCGCATATCCAAATTTTAAGAGTTTGATGCATGTGGGCTAAGCCCAGAGTCTATTTAAACCTAGTCCAGATCAGAAGCATGACCAGATGGACAGGGACAGACAGGTGGGGGGGAGGGCAGCAGAGTGGCAGCTGAAATCGTCAGGTTTCGTCTTCATCTGCAACACAACCAGGAGAACTCTGGACAGGGACCGCAACGAGCCAAGCCCGATACTCCGCAGGTGTGGGTAAAAGCCTCAAGTCCTCCTAAGTTTAAAATGACAGAAAACAGGGATAATTTAGACCCTACTTCCCTAGAACTATAATATAGCTGCGTAAGACGTTGGGGCTGAGACAGGGGGGTCCAGTGACACTGCGGCCCTATCCAGAGGAAGCCCCGGACAGGGCCCAACAGGCTGGAAATCAATCCACCCACATTGCCAAGCATCAACCAAAGGGACACCCACCAACTGCAATCATCCTGAATGAAGGCCGAATATTGCCAGCAGAGTATAGCCCAATTGCACCAGTGCGTAACAGAGAGACAACAACAAGCCAGTGACTCCGCCCCCGAATGGCATTGGAGGGAGGGCATCCCAGTGGCGATGAGAGCCCACCTGGCAAGACAGCAAGGGTGGACAGTATCAGGCCTTTCTGGTCACCTTCACGCCCCTGGGCCAGACTACACTTAATCATAGACCAGTCTGAAGAGAAGTCTTTAGTAGACGCTTTTAGTAGAAGGTTTGAACTGAGTTTCTGATTTTTGCAATGTTTCGAAGATGAAAATAAGCAACTCTTGAGATATTTTTTATATGTTCATCAAATTTTTGGGATATGACCATGTAGCCATTGAGGTTCACAGTGAGATCTAGCAAATAAAACTCTTTGTTTCTTGGGTCCTAAAACAAGCATTTTAGTTTTTCTTGAATTTAAAAGCAGGAAGTTCTCGGTCATCCACTTCCTAATATTTGAAACACTTGCTTCCAAATTAGCAAATTTTGGGGTTTCTCCATGCTTCATCAAAATGTATAACCATTTGTCATCAGCATCGCAGTGAAAATTGACATTTTGTTATCGGATTACATCTCCAAGAGGTAGCATATATAGTGAGAACAATAAAGGGCCCAGGACCGAGTCTTGAGGAAAACCAAAACACACTTTTGTTTTGTCCGAGGATATACCATCCACACATACAAATTGATTTCTTTCAGATAAGATTTAAACCAGGCTAGAACATTCCCACATAGCCCAATATGGGTTTCCAGTCTCTCTGAGAAAAGGGAGTGATCAATAGTGTCAAAAGCAGCACTAAAATTAAGAAGCAACAGGACGGATGCAGAACCTTTTTCTGAGGCCATTAGGTCATTTGTTACCTTCCCAAGTGCACTCTCAGTACTATGATGGGGTCTGAAACTGTACTGAAGCATGTCATATATGTTGTGTCTTCAGAAAGGCGTTTTTCTAAGATTTCTGAAAGGAATGGGAGGTTCGATATTGGCCTATAGTTGTTTAAAGTGTCTGGATCCAGATTAGATTTTTGCATTCCGGAAATGAAGAGGCTTACATCCGGAGAAAAGGGAGCAAATTAATTATTTTCAACATTGGCTGACCTAGCACCGAAAATAGCTCTAGAGTAATTTAGTTGGAATCGGGTCTTGCTGACAATTTGTGGGTTTAGAACTTATTACAAATTTAGTGAATGTGTCGAGCAATATGGGTTCAAATAGTTCCAGTGTCCCCATTGACACCTTGTCAGGGAGGTTCTGGACATTCTCAGGACAACTGAGATTTTGGGGACTGTAATTATTTGAAGAGTTAGTTATTTGTTTTCTAATGGTGATGATCTTTTCATCAAAAAAGTTTGTGTATTCATTACAGCTAAAGTGAATATCCACTTAACCAAAAAGCAACGCTCAACAAGTGAACGTTGCAACTGTATCAAAGAGACATTTGGGATTGTTTTTGCTCACCTCAATCAGGTTGGAAAAATACGCGGATCGAGCAGATGTGAGTGCTATTTGGTATTTTAGTGTGCTGTCTATCCAGGCTAGTCTGAATACTTCCAACTTGGTGGAGCGCCACTTTTGCTCCAATTATCTGGAGGCTTGCTTTCGTGCTCTAGTATTTTCTGTGTGCCAGGGAGCAAGTTTCTTGTTGCATAATTCTTTTGTTTTAAGTGGTGCAAGGGTATCTAAATTATTTCGCAGTGTTGAGTTAAAATCCTGGATTAGATCATTTGCGGATTTATTTTCTTTGTCACCGATGAGCAAGCTTGGAAGTATATCAAGAAATCTATTTGTAGTCCGAGAATTTATAGTGCGGCTTTTGAAACTTTTACGGTAAATGTAATAAGACAGTGATCCGGTATTCCAGGATTTACGGGGGTAATTATTAGATCTAAAATATACATTTCTTGTGACAGGACTAAATCTAAAGATATGATTGTGGCTGTGCGTTGGACCTGAGACATGTTGGATAAAACCCATTGAGTCAATTATCGCTTCAAAGGCTTTTTGAAGAGGGTCGTTTGACTTTTCCATCGGAAAATTGAAATCGCCAAAAATGTGAATCCTATCTGCCATAACTAAGGTTAGACAAGAATTCTGGAAACTCATTGAGGAACATTGTATATGGACCGGGCGGCCTGTATATAGTGGCTATGTAAAACGATTTATCAGCCTGGTTAACTTTCATGAGCAAAACTTCAAAAGAATGAAAACCAGTGATGTGTTTAAGAGTACATTTATATTTACTGTCATAGATATTAGCAACACCCCCTCCTTTTCGGGATGCACAGGGGATATGATCACTAATATAGCCAGGAGGAGAAGCCTCATTTAGGGCAGTAAATTAATCAGGCTTCAGCCATGTTTCACACAATCCAATAACATCAAGTTTATGATCAGAGATCAATTAATTTACTGCAATTGCCTTTGGAGCAAGGGACCTAACTTTTAGGAGTCCCAGTTTGAGATGCGAGGTAATATAGTCATTTTTATTTGTGACCGAGGTGGAGGAAGGTTATCTTAATAAGGTTGCCATTGCTAGCGCTTCCATGTTTTAAAGTTTCTCAGCCTGGAACGAGTCACAGGGGCAATAGGCAAAGCTGTACTAACTACTCTGGCTATGCTATCGACAGACTCCACTATGCTAACAGCCTGCAGCCTGTCCTGCACCCAATCTCATGGTGAGGCTATAGGAGTGAGACTCCTGTCAATGTTCCTAGATAAAAGAAGAGCACCAGTCCAGCTAGGATGAAGTCCGTCTCTCTTCAGCAGATCAGGCCTGACCCTATTTCTGGGCGAGTCCCAAAAAGAGAGCCAGTTATATACAAACTCTACCTCCTGCGACGGGGAGAACTCAGTTTTCAGCCAGCAACTGAGTTGCGCAAATCTGCTGTAGAGCTCGTCACTACCTCTAGCTGGGAGGAGGCCGGAGACAATTACTCGATGCCGACATTTTTCTATGTAGTTTACACGCTGATGCTATGTTCTGCTTCGTAACCTCTGACTATTTCATCCTAACATCGTTGGTGCCAACGTGAATAACAATATCTCTGTACTCTCGATACTTGCCAGTTAGACTTTGCTAGCAACAACCCCAGATTTGTGGCTACGTTAGTGGCTCTGCCCCCTGGTAAACAGTATACAATCGCTGGCTGATTCTTTAGTCTAATACTGCGGGTAATGGAGTCGCAGATGAATAAAGATTTCAGTTTTTCCGGGCCACTGGTAGAAAATGCCTGTCGATCATTCCCCTCTGAAGACGGCTCAGGTCTTGACTCCAACTCCAGTGGGGAAAACTTGTTGAAAATCTCAGTCCGGTCTAGCAGCAACCTAGGTTTAACTGGTTGACGGCATTTCTTCCCTTTGACCAAGAGAAAGTTCTTGCCCAGCTGCGGGAGCTGTGCCGGGGAGCTAACAACACAATTGTTTCTTCCTGGTGGCACAGACGCAATTTTTTCCATTTCTACACTAACATAATCCTTGCCTGACATTTGAGTCTGAAGCTGAGCCTCTAACTCTGCTACCTTTAAATGAAGACGACAGTTCTCCTCTCCAGCGTACAGCACGTCAACAGTCCCACATTCAAAAAAGTAATCCCCACCTTTCTATCATGCTGTTATTTTACCATGTATTAAGCTCCCTTACATGCAGCCATGGGGAGGATGCATTCATGATTTTGAATGTCACAATTATATTTCTATAACATCTACTTCCTTGCAACATGACAGTGAGCGCTATGCTGCATGTAAAAGGTATCTCCACACAACAATGCTAAGTTTCAATAGAATTCATATTTATATATAAAATTAAATCCTAAATACATAAACTGTAAATTATCATTGAATGGTTTTAATCTTAATCCTTAATCTTCAAAAATAATAATAATTATCATGAAGTGGTAAACTGTAATTACACCAAACAAGTATTGGTTTTATGGCAGTAATGGGTTTTATATTTCACTAAGCTTTTAGCTTTATTTCAATAGATTGGCATTTGGCTTCATACAGCAAAGATCATGTTTTCCAAAAACTCTATTGAGTAGTGTAATCATAATTGACTGTGAAGCAGAGGCGAAGCCACGGCTGGGCCAGGCAGGGTCTATGCCCTGCCAGATCCAACAAATTTTTACAAAAAATGTTTATACATTTTGACTTGTTGTTTGTATTGTTTCCTAACAAGGTATGTTATACTCAAATCTAATTGGTAACAAAGGAATCATACACTATCCCGCCACCCCACCTTCATTACATAGTAGGCCAAGCTAACTGGATAGTTACATATTTTGCTCTTATTGTTCTTGCCACCCCACCTGTAATTATTTGCTCATTAAATTCACAAGTTATGGCAAAACAAAGTTGACTTTTGCACTTGTTTACAAAGCTAAAAATGGAGGTTGACGAAGAAAGAACCCCTCGATTGCATTTGAGCCCAATCCCTTGGATAACTGATTTGCCGATAAGGAGGCTAGCAAGTCAGATCACGAGGAAGCTAGCAGCAACACTGCAGGCCCAACCTTTAAGGACTCGGAAGCTAACAGGTCGGCAACCAAGGAGGAGGTTAGCGTTTCTACTGCATTGATTTCAACAACAGTCCAGGATAACCATCACTTTGTGTTACGCCCCTGAAAAAGGAGAGAAATATTCACGAGAGTGATACGGTGATATTTCCAACACTACAAACTTTAGCGTAATGCAATTTTAAAGAACACACAGATCTATAGGAAATAGGTAGTTTTGTAGGGTACAAGGCTTATTCAAGTCACAACAGCATATCCTGTAATTCACGGAAACATATATGCATTTTTCAATAGGACTGTCAAGCACAAATTTGTTTTAGCTCAGTAAACCATAACTACATTTATCACAAATGTCAATAAAGTGCGTTAAACACATAATACAAACAGCACCCCACAATATTTTATGAACTGCGTACATGTTAATTCACAAGTGACAAAGGCGGCTACCCTAAGTACGAAGCTATTCTTCTCTGTAGCCGAGCAGGGGCTACACACACACACACACACACACACACACACACACTTTGTACAGCTAATCTCATTGGGACCAGAAAATAGAAACTGCATGCTCCCTTGCCCTAATCTTAACCCTAACCTCAATAAAGTAACATTTGTTTAAACTTGACCTAGTTGTAATGCCTAATCCTAACCCTAAACTTAACCAATAATGCCTTCACCTTAAAGAAACTCTAAAATGAATTGACTTTTTGGCCAATTTCTTCTGGCTTTACTATACTCACGGGGACCTTTAAATAGCAAATTTCTTAGGGCATTGGGTAATTTTCTTGTTTAAGCTAATGATTGAATTATGCACAAACATTTTTATATCCTTCCAGGATCTACAGTGGGGAGAACAAGTATTTGATACACTGCTGACTTTGCAGGTTTTCCTACTTACAAAGCATGTAGAGGTCTGTAATCTTCAACTGTGAGAGATGGAATAAAAAACAAAAATCCAGAAAATCACACTGTATGATTAAATAATTAATTTGCATTTAATTGCAGGGTGTTTTGCCACGGCCGCTTTCTCTGTACTCCACAGCATCCTTGGTTTCTGTTGAGTCACATCTGTAATAGGAAAAAAAAAACAGACTTGTACTCCAAGTGCAATAAGAACACAGCAAACTAAAACATGAGCACAATGATGGACACTTCAGAGCCTGGGGTCTAGCATTAATGTTCCCGAATTAAACAAAACCCCTTTTCACACAAGACACCAGGTGTCTCCTAACTATATTGTGTCTCAATAAATAAAAATGGTTCAAATATACCCTATGCAAAAGCGAGGTAGAGGAGTGACCCTGCCCGGAGGATGCCCTGGGCCCCCGCCTGGAGCCAGGCCCAGACGGAGTGCTCGCCAGTGAGCGCTTGGTGGCCGGGTTTGCCACAGAGCTTGGTTGGGCATAGCCTGAAAAAGTAAAGTAGTGTCAGAATTCTCCAGAAAATAAGTGTACAAAATTATCAAATAAATCCTAATTACCTTGACTGTTCAAGTTGATTATCGGTGAGGAGTTGTTTCTCATACAACTGGAGGTAGAGACAGGGATGTCTGTAAAAGGTAGATGGGAGAATTCATAAATATGTTTTATTAAAAAAGTTCCATTTAGTAATGTGTTTCACTAAAAAAGTAGTCATGCATATACATAATGTTCATCATGGAATCCAGCGTATCAAGATTATTTCCTTTAAGGGCACTTGTTCCTTGCGCCATTGCCAACAGAAGCTTGCTTATCTTTGCAACTTAAAAGGTCTTTCTATGATAATCACAGTGCAATCTTATGTCATATCCCATAAACCTTGCAAGCTGTTCCATTACTTGCTCATCAAGATTCATGAGCAGACTAAGTGTAGCCACGTGTTTCTTTAATTTTGTTGATGTTAGGTGTTCTGGGTTTCTAGCATTGCATTGAAGTGCATACTTTCGAAGACAGTCACAACCACATATGTTTGAAGACCCACCCAGTCTTGCAAAGAGAAATGGATTATCAGCAGGTATCCCAACTAACTGTCTTTTCTCTATCTGTAGGGCAAGTGAGACCTTTGTTCTTTCAGGCAGCAGGATTGGCACCCTTCTGCCCCTCTTTCCACAGATTTTGATTCTGGTCAGTTTCTAGCTGAGTTCCTTCTCAACAGGTGAAAGAGTATCATAGATATCTTGATTCATAGGTCCAGTGCTCCTTTGTTGATAGGTTTCCAAAGTCTTTTGAAAACTATTATTTTCGAAAGCACGCTCTCATTTATTTTATTTTATATGCATTTGCACTTCCAGTGGCCATCAACTGCTCATTTGCCTCATCCTCAATCTTTTTCATATAGTTCTGGAGGGTCAAAACATCTTCACTAAGGGGGATAGCGTCATCCTTATTCCATTTATTTTGTTTAATAGTTTTGTGGGCATTGGCAGACACATATGTAGACCAAGAAGATTCCTTAATCGATATTGGAAAGTGGTGTATTTGGAAAAGTTATTGGAATCATTTAGTGTTTT
This sequence comes from Esox niger, assembly GCA_016801105.1. Taxonomy (NCBI): domain Eukaryota; kingdom Metazoa; phylum Chordata; class Actinopteri; order Esociformes; family Esocidae; genus Esox; species Esox niger. Next base: position 43,425 of record JACXGJ010000686.1, read on the forward strand.
TTGATCTTCCTTCATGAGAGATTGCCCAATTAGGACCTTGGCAGCTCCTTTAAGTGCATATGCAATTTTAAGTGCTGAACCTGGTTTTCCGTATGCATTCTTTTTTGGGCAAAATGATGTGGCTCTCTTGGCTCCTTTCACAGCCAGCTCAAACTTTGATAGTTTGCACAGATCTTTAAGGCCCTTTACACTATTGTCTCTTTAACAGCCACCATGAACCTACCCAGTTCTCTCATCTTTTGTGCAATGTACCTATGTTGAGACTGTTCATGGCCTTTTTTCCATATTTACAAATCAACATGTCTGTTCTAATATGAAAAGCCACTGGATCTTGTCGCATGCCATGAATATTTTTTCACACCTTCTGAAGACTTACAAATGGTTTTGAAAACAGTAGATTGTGATCTCTTGGTCTTATTTTCCTGCTTCTGCATGATCTTTGATGTTTCCACAGCTCAGTTTTTAGAAACATTGCGTAACAAAACTGACAGGGTAAGTAATCTTCAATAGATGCTTTAGCAGAAGGTTGCTTCCAGGTAATAATTTGTCCGCTTCCCTCCTCAAGGACTTGAACACTATGCTGATAATCACCCTTTTTGTGTAGCTCTTCAAGCTGTGCACCTCTCTGTCTTGACCCTTTCGTGCAACTTAAAGCATGTGCAACATCTACTTCATGGCTATGCTTTCTCTTGAGGTGCCTTGCCATCTTTGAGTTTGGCTTCATACACTGAAGACAGTAATGTTTTTTTATCCCATACTTGTTTTATAATCTTCCTTTTTTATATTCTTCTGTTTTCATAGTAAATGCTGACTGGGACCTACCATCTCTAGCCTCCTGGGAGACACCACTTCTATCTGTTGCAGGACAAAAATATAAAATATATTAAAATTTAATGTGGATAAAACAGTTGTAGATCTTACCATGAAATGCATACTTTCCTCTCAAGATCCAATTCAGATCTATACTCAGTGATTAAAATATACAGAAAAATGTATTTTACCCTTGCATTTTCACCAAATAATGCAGCATTGGTCCTGATTAAAAACAACAAACATCTCCTGGCCAATCAGTTTTTTTGAATAGTTGGATGAAATCGCAAAGCAATAGCCAGGATCTGAAGTCAGTAAGATTAAGATTCTTTACAAATTGGGGCAGGCCATGGTGACAAAATATAATCTGATTTGTGTATGTGCTGTGTCTATAGTCACTTGCACAGGACAAGATCCACTTAACCTAGGTGGCGGCAGGTTTGGTTCACACCATTTGTTACTATGGTTTTTGATCAGGCAGCAGTAAAAAAAATCCTTGCTGAACCCAAAAACTCATCGAGTGAGCTTAAGTGTTAACAACTCGCTTTGTTGACCAATCTAATTGTCTGGAATACACCTCAGGAATTTGCGGTACATAGCGAGGGTAATTTTTGTTTAGTTTGTATGAAATTAAAACAGCATACAGTAGTCTTTGTCATCACTGTTGTTTTTCAACTCTTGTGTTTTGCTTGTTTTTTTGTGTTTTGTGGCCTTGCCTTTGAAGCCTTCTGAAGGACATTGCTTCTTTCTGAGGACAAATAGGGAGGCTATGTGCATGACCCATCAGGGTAGTAATCCAAATCCGAACCAGTGCAGGCTGAGCTGTCACCATCCCAGTCATTTTCAATTGACATAAAAAAACACATTCTGTCTTTTTGACACAGCTTTTCAGTACCTTATTTGTGCAAATAAAAGTTATAGTAAATGTAACTCTACTGCCAGATTTTTTATATTTTTTTATATCAAGTTACCCAGACATTGATGCAACTGATGTCATAGACGGGCAAATGTTCAATTTGTAAATCAGAAGTTTAAGTTGTTTTATTAAAACTAAATGTTTTAAAATGTTCATTTTGAAAAAGCAATCATAGACCACAGCCTTTGCATATTGACAAGATATATATTGACGAAATGTTTAGTTCCATTGATTTAAGGAGCAACTCCTTACAGACCACGTGAACACTCAAAAGCACCACTAAATCAAACTTGCAAAAACAACATTAACATTTATCCATTTCAAATACTTAAACCACTTTTAAGAATTCTGCTAATGCATGTGAGCCAGTGCAGCCAGGTAGGCAATTTACAATTCTGAGATAAAATTTAGCTAGCTAGCCAGCTAGCCAAAGTTAGCTAGCATTACCCGAGGGTGCGGGAAAGATGTAAACCATGTGAACGAAGGTGATTCAGAACTCTCTCTGTACTTTCTCTATCAAATTACAATTTTAAGTGCAAAATATTGACAAATATTTGTTTGATCCTTACCTTTTCTGATTGAGACTGTAGACAACTCATGTTTTTGTGTTCATGTCGTTTTCCTTTTAAAACAATTTGTCCGGCGGTATCGTGGTTGTCCATCCATGCTGATCTGCTCATGGGAAATTAACTGAAAAGCTACTTTAGTGCCTGGGTGTGTCATCGTTAGTTTCCCACACGGGTTCAGACTTGGTAGCTGGGGGAGGGGTAATGGCGGGAAATTCTATATGAAGGCAGCTGGGTTATCACAATCCACTTTCCCTCACTGTAGCCAATGATCCTGGAAGTGGGGGAGGGGTGGATTAACTGACCAGCTGCATTCTGACTGCTCTATTAACTTCTCAACTGGCACTAGCTTATAGTTACATGCCCCATGTTTGTTAAAAGCTTATAAATGTTCACATTTTGTATGCAAAACCAATTGTCTTGACTAAAATGTATATGAAACAACATATAACCAAGGAAAATGCTTGAGGCATTGGTAAAACATAAGGTGGCAATTCAGTTAAGTTAAACACGGTAAGCACATTTTGATTAGAACAATTCGGTCTGGAGAGTTCACTGAGGCAAGTTGTGAGTGGGGGAGGGGTGGATATAGAGTGATGTGAAAGTGTAGCCCCCTTCCTGATTTCTTATTTATTTGTCACAGTTAAAACGATTCAGATCAAACACATTTAAATATTGGTCAAAGATAACACACATTAACATAAAAAGCAATTTTGAAATGAAGGTTGTTAATATTAAGGGAAAACAAAATCCAAACCAACATGACCATGTGTGAAAAAGTGATTGACCCCCTACAACCTAATAACTGGTTGGGCCACCCTTATCAGCAACAACTGCAATCAAGCATTTGCGATAACTTGCAATGAGTCTTTTACAGTGCTGTGGAGGAATTTTGGCACACTCATCCTTGCAGAATTGTTGTAGCTCAGCCACATTGGAGGGTTTTTGAGCATGAACTGCCTTTTTAAGGTCATACCACAGCATCTCAATGGGATTCACGTCAGGACATTGACTAGGCCACTCCAAAGTCTTCATTTTGTTTTACTTCAGCCATTCAGAGGTGGCCTTCTGGTGTATTTTCCTGCTGCAGAACCCAAGTTTGCTTCAGCTGGAGGTCACAAATAGATGGCCGCATATTCTCCTCTAGGATTTTTTGGTAGACAACAGAATTTATGGTTCCATTTACCACAGCAAGTTTTCCAGGTCCCGAAGCAGCAAAACAGTCCCAGACAATCACACTACCACAACCATATTTTACTGTTGGTATGTTCTTTTTCTGAAATGCGGTGTTACTTTTACACCAATGTAATGAGACACACACTTTCCAAAGAGTTCAATTTGTCTCGTCAGTCCACAGAGTATTTTCCCCAAGGTCTTGGGGACCATCAAGATGTTTTCTGGCAAAAATGAGACAAGCCTTAGTGTTCTTTAGCAGTGGTTTTGTCTTGGAACTCTGCCATGCAGACCATTTTTGCCCAGTGTCTTTCTTATGGTGGAGTCATGAACACTGACCTTAACTGAGGCAGGTGAGGCCTGCAGCTCTTTGGATATTGTTGTGGGGTCTTTTTGTGACCTCTTGGAGGAGTCGTCGCTACGCTCTTGGGGTAATTCTGGTTGGCCGGCCACTCCTGGAAAGGTTCACCAATGTTCCATGTTTTTGCCATTTGTGGATAAGTGCTCTCACTGTGGTTCGCTGGAGTCCCAAAGCTTTAAAAACGGCTTTATAACCTTTTCCTGATTGATGGATCTTAATTGCTTTCTTTCTCATTTGTTTCTGAATTTCTTTGGATCTCGCCATGATGTCTAGATTTGAGGATATTTTGGTCTACTTCACCTTGTCAGGCAGGTCCTATTTAAGGAGTCCTTGATTGAGAACAGTTGTGGCAGTAATAAGGCATGGGTGTGGCTAGGGGAATTGAACTCATGGTGTGATAAATCACAGTTCAGTGGTTTTAACACGATCACATTTTCACACAGGGCCATCTGGGTTTGGATTTTGTTTTCCCTTAATAATAACAACCTTCATTTCAAAACTGAATTTTGTGTTTACTTGTGTTATCTTTGACTAATATTTTAATTTGTTTGATGATCTGAAACATTTAAGTGTGACAAACATGCAAACTTTCACACCACTGTATTGTCAACAGCTACTAGTTTATAGTTTTGAGTGGGGGAGGGGTGGGAATTCTAATTCCCTGGATGAGGACACAGTTCACTAAAACATACAGTAAGCACATTTTGATCAGAACAATTCTGTCTGGAGAGTTTACTGAGGCAAGTTGTGAGTGGGGTGCTTATACTGTCACCAGCTACTAGCTAATAGTTGCATGCATGCCTCATGTATGTAGAAAGCTTATAAATGCTATAAAGTATTAGAGTCACAAAGATATTTCATGATTTTTACAATGAAATCTCAAATTAGACACAAAAAAATCATTTTCATTTACAACTCTCATTCCAATGGGTTAACTCCCTGAATGTAAGTACCCCATGTCTAGGGTACCTGTTACTAAACAAATGCAATTTGATAAGAGAACGGTAGGCCCTATATGGGCATCCAGGTTGTCTGCTGAAAGCCGAGTCTTGTCTTTCCAGCGGTGCCTTCCAATTTTTTTGTGTGACTCAACAGCATAGAAGCCTACCATGTAATTACACTTAACCTATTACATACTGAATTGGGATTACTGTGTGTACAGTATACTTCTGATTCATTAAAACAGTTGAGCAGGGTTTTGTCTCACCAAGGCCCCATATTTTTTCTTTTTTGGGGGGATGAGGGGAGCTAGACTGGCTTTTGCATGCAACGGTTAAACTGACAAGTCAGCACAGTTCAGTTGTGTTGGGAGGACAGTTATGGCTGAAATCTTATTAGTCCGTTTACATCAAAGTTATTGATTAAACACATACTTTACCAATATGCTTGTACATTTTTAAACTTGCCATAGTTAATTGTGCAAGAAACACACATTCCTAAATTTGACGTAACATCCCGTGGGGCTGCATGTACTGGATTCATGCCATCCTGGGGGAAATTTTCAGTAGTTGGGATTTCCTTGTGACACAATGACTAAGCAACGTCAAAGGCGGGGCAGGTTCTGCCATCCTGGCTAAACATAAGGCAATACAGGCAAGCGGTTCCTCTTTAAAGAGGTGGACAGGGATTCGTTAGTATGCCATTACGCAAACTGTTTTTCTATAACCCATCTAGGCCATCCATATCTTGTAGGATTATATTCAGTTTCACAATGGTATCAGTTAATTTCTATTCAAGATCAATACGACTATAATAAGGCCCGACTATAATAAAGCCTGACTATAATAAGGCCTGCCTATAATACGAGACATTGAGTAATTTGACATTGCATTTATGGTTCTCTCCCCAAAACACCCTGATCTGCTAGGAGACTGACATCATTCACAACTTTCACCTGTAAGCCTTCGTTTCCATCCATTACAAAAATATACTATACATACTGTGCTCATTAAGCAGACATCAGTATTGAAATCGACTCACACTAGCAATGAGTTATGAGTTAAGTGCCTTGCTCAAGATCACAGTAAAAGATTGTTTATCCATGTCTGCTTGCAGATTTAAACCAGCAAACTTCAGCTTGTGCAAATTATTGGAACTACTAGAGAGTTGATTTCTATTACATTCTAGAGACTCTGGTTCAAGTTTAGAAAGTTAAAACAAATCAAATGACTGGAAGTAATGGCTGCATGTACTGTATTTATGCTTTAGACGCAGCAGTCATTTTCATTACCAAAAGTTATAACAGTGATTTATTAATGACTAATAAAGTATGGGCTATTTGCCGTTTAGTTTAAATTAAACTACAGGGACTTGGAAAACGACAACATTGCTAACATTAGTTAGCTAAAATGTGGTTGGATTCCTCAATATTAACTAGCTAATTAACATTATTGCTCCTGCATCTAAGCTAGAATTGAGGATTCACAAAAACTCTCAGTTAGACATCAACCCAAACCAAATGTTCAGTATTTTGACGAAACGTACAAACCATGAATATGGATTCCAAATCGTGTAGCTAGGATTTCTGAGGTTTGGTTCAAATTATGTTAAATGTACATTACTGAATCTAACACCAGCTACGCTAGCTTAAAATGACGAGCTCCAATCTAGAACAGGAAACATATTTGGTGACTAACATTAGAAACATTTGAATGGTCTGGCAATAACAAATGCCTATACGAATCTAGTGTTGCTACTTACAAGTCATTTCCAAGCGCAATCTGGCCATTCTTTGCTTGCTCGAATAAGCCCATGTCCAGGAGCTTTACAGCGACTAGCAAGTTGAGGAGGTTGCTTTATTTCTTGCACACCTGGGCCATGACAGGCAGACACACGATGCCGGAAGGGACAGCTCATCATAAAAAGGCTAACTAGCTGATTATGCAAAAGCTGTTCTCCCCTAAAACCCTTATAAAAAAATGTAATAACAAATTATGTCAATATAAAAAAATATTGATTTATCAGACATTTTTGCATGCTAACTCTTGAGTTGCATCCTCTCGTTTTTGTATTTCATGTCTCAACAATTCATTTTCAATTTGTGTCCGTCTACATTATAGTATATATATTGGATAGTTGACGTCTTAATTTACTTAGACACGCAAACTGCGTTGAATATACTAGGAGGATACAAATGTAAAAACGATTCTAGTAAAATAAGTCTAATTCGCTCAAAAATAATTTATCCTTAACTGGGTTTGTTGTGTAACATTTCTGTAACAACACCATTTGGTCTGGACGTTATCTAGCTACTGCATCCCAACTACGTTTTCGTGGGCTATTTCCACGGCTGGCATTTGCTGATTTAAGTCAAAGTGCTTTTGGTATTTCAATAGCAACTTTCCACACCGCATGTTTCACACCGTGTTCCATAGCAGAGGGGTGTGGCCTCTGAAAAATACGTAATCCTGCTAGGATTTATAGCCCAGTCAAAATCGTTACTGCCAGCCAATGGGATAATTCCTGTGCCTTCATGTTTAACAGGTGTAGAGGGAGCTAGAGAGCAGAAATGTGTTGAAGGAAGAAAACATACAAACACGAAGTTTGGTCATTTTATCAACTGACTGAGGACCTCAAAGAAAATTTTTATATAGCACTTACAAAGGCTCAGGATGCTATTACAGTGAAAATAAAGTGACGACCTTTCAAAAAGTCCTCTCTTCCCCTAAAGGTACTCTCTTAAAAGGTCTCAAACTGACACTGGTCCTCAGTTTGATAGCAATTCGAGTACACACACACAAACACACACACAGCAAACCTAACTCTAACTTACTCAAAATGTTACTAACATATACCTTAAACACTCTGACATGTTAGCAAATAGAAAGTTTTTAAATTAACTGTTTTATAGCAAGAACGTACCTGAAAAGGGGAGAAATAATCAAAAGAGTTATACAGTGATGTTTCCTCACTGAAAACTTTAGTGTAATGAGGAAAAGACCCAGATTTCCCCAGGAACTTGGGTGGAGACCAAAGCAATCGATCTCAGGCTCATAGATTAAGAGCACCTAGTAGATTACCGATTAACACTTTCTCCCTTAAAGTAGGCACCACAAAAAAAGTAATCAACATAATGTTTACACATTCCTCTTACAATTTTAATCCTTCATACGCGTTCACGTTTTAACACAATTATATGACTTTTATCAATCCCTATGAACTAGTACTGAAAGCATGAACTTTTTAACCTTAGATATTTTAAGATCCTCACATACTATGAACATACTAATACCTTTTAGTGTATAACAGGCTATGAGTATTTCCTTAAACCTGTCACACTCTCCCCAACAAAACAAATGTCGTCCCGACATTACCAACATTGTCTTCTTAAACAGTCTCTTATGCAATGGACCTAGGACCTAGAAAATCCCACTTCTGTAAGCCAGTTCTTGAGCAGAGGTCAAAGGTCACAGTTCAAATAGACCCAACAAGTTATATTGACAGACCATATCTATTGATCAGCTGTATAAAAAATATTTTCTCATACTATTGATCAACAGTCCATCAGTTTCAATGATCTGTATGCATAGTCTGCTAATTGTCTCTTGCGACTGTCTGTGAAATCAGTCAGTAGACCATAGTCAAATATGTCAACTCTGTAGCCTCATGTTTGCTGAAGTCCATACATGTAGGCTGGTTAAATGCTATATTGCTGTAGTGATGGCAGCCATCGAACCAGTCCTGGTGCAAGGTAGACAGGGAACAACAGTGGTTGTGGCTGGATACTGTAGCAGGAAGGGATGCCAAGCTGATCATACCTGATACGTCTTGGAGGGTGTCTCTTTGTGGCAGCTGGTAGGCTGGTTCCTCAGGTTCAGCAGCAGCAGTTAATGAAGGAAAAACATTTGGTGGATGATCATCAGGCAGTTCTGCTTCGTGAAGCTTTGCCCATAGGGGCTTCGGTCCAATTGGTTTATCCCTCTGCCCAATGGCAGTCACAGAAAATTCAAAATATGCAAATCGACTTGCCCGTGGACGCCGTCCTCGGCCATAAAAGCAAGTCGCGCACCCCGCTTCAGTCACCCTTTTTTCTTCATTAAAAAAGTTTAAATTATGCAGACGATGACTTCTTCTAAGCCACGGATGGCTTCACCACCTGCTAGCAGCCTGGCGCCGCCATGGCTGCTGCCATCTTTGATGGTGTGTCGGTGTAATGAGCTTTGTTGTGCGTGTCGGTGTAATGAGCTTTGTTGTGTTGTGCGCCTGCGCCATTCTCCCTTTTAAGATGAGGATGGAGCGGTTGGCATATTTTTCTGAGGAGGTTCCTCTTAATGATGTTCTGTCTCTCCTCTCGGGAGAGGACTCCCTTGGGGAGGACGGAGCTGAAGGAGATGTGAACGGCCCAGTTACGGCTCCGCCCACAGCTGGAACTGCCCTTCCCCGTCCGGCTGAGCGGTAGTGGGATGTTTTGGCCTCCTCTTCCTCCTTGGAGGAGGAGAAGGTTGCTCCCAAGAGAGAGGTGGGCATCGACCTGGCAGTGAAGGACCAGTTCTTCACTGCCATCTCAGTGGCGGCACGGCGGCTGAACATCCCCATGCCAGTGCCTGCGCCTGAGGAGGGGGTCGACATCTTCAAGGAGGCCTGCTGGTCCCGGCCGCCTCGTGCTTCACCGAATAAGGCCCCTGAGGTTCCTTCACTGTGTAAATACGCAGTGGAGGCTTGGGGGGCCCCGTTCGGTGAAGTCCCACCTAGCACACACTGCAGTGGAGGGCAGGTTGGAGACCCCACTGGAGGACTCCCTGGTTGAGTCTCTGGTGCCGAACCTTGGCACGTGGAGCGACAAGCGCCCAGCCCTGACAGCTTGGCAGAGAAGCAGTTCGGCCTTTCGGTGCAGTCCCTGGTGCCCTGCAACAACGTGGGTCTCTTGGCTGCTTCGGTGGCTCAGCTCACAGAGGGTCGCACTTCGCTGTCTCCTGATGAGGTGGGCTCACCCTTTGTGCATCGCACTTGACTCTTTGGGGGGGGAGTGTCCCTCCGACACTTCCCCACCCTGTGTGAGTTTGGTGGGGGGGCTCCTCTATTCCAACTAATAAAGTGTTCTTTGAACCTTATTTATTGGTGAGTGAGCCCTTGTTGCAGACACCAGTGGTTAGTACGGCTAGGTCTAGTGAGCGGTCTCCTTGCCATTGGTCACTGACTGAGGGCACTGGTCTCTGACTCCATGAGTCTGTGGCTTCCCATGAGGTGGCTGGTGGGCGCGAGGGCCCGGGCAGCTGTAAGTGGGATGAAGTGGTATGCCCTACACGGCCTGCCGCTTTGTCTGACGACGTGTATGTTGCTGCGCAGCCGGCTAGAGCCTCTATCCCCTTGGTTATGGGTGTAACTAGGAGGGGGATGGGCGGCTCGCCGCAGACAGCGTAGGTATCTTCTCCCTTTCGGGGTGGCTGTTCGTGGACAGCCCCCCCCCCCGCGGCGGTCGGGGCGGCAGACACATACAATCAGTGGTTAGCCACGGCACCTCAGCTTCACGCTCGCCAACTCTCTCTGTTTTATTTAGAGTGGTGTCTGCTGTGCACATTTCCAGATTGGCTGGACAGGACCCTGAGAAAGGGTTATGCGCTGCAGTTTCACTGTGAGCTGCCCCCTGTTCTCAGGGGTCGTGGAGTCAGTCATGATGTCTCCGGTGAAGGTCGCTGCCCTACAGAGGGAGATTGCAGATCTTCTGGAGAAGGAGGTGGTGTCCGTGGTCCCACTGTGTCAAAGGGAACGGGGGTTGTATTCCCCCGACTTCCTGGTGCCCAAGAAGACGGGTGGCATTAGGCCAATTTTAGACTTACGTGTGTTGAACACGTGTGTGTCAAAAGGACTGTTCCGCATGCTCACGATGAAGCATCTCCTGGAGTGTGTTCATCCCGGGCCTTTTGCGTCAGCATAGACCTGAAGGATGTGTACTTCCATGTTCCGATGCTGCTGCGCCACAGGAAGTTCTTGCGGTTTGCGTTCCAGGGTCAGGCATACGAGTACTCAAGGGTACCATTTGGGAATCTATCGAACAGATACCATTGAGGACGTTGTCACACGAGACGGCACTGTAATTGGCCCTGACATCTGCTAAGCGGGTCAGCGACCTTTGTGCGCTGTCGACCCAGCCTGGCTGCCTCACCATACATGGCGATGGCAGTAGGGCAGCGTTTTTGCCTAACCCGGCCTTTCTTCCTAAGGTCATCAAGGCGTCGTTTCGTTCCATGAAGATGGTGCTGTGGGTGCGAGGGAGGAGAGGTTGCATCGCCTGTGCCCTTTGGCACAATATGTGCAGCGCACGGCCGTGATACGGACTGCGCCCCAGCTCTTTGTGCGTTATGGGGGCCATAAGGTGGGCCAGCCATTGTCGAAACAGCGTCTGTTTCACTGGTTGTGTGAGGGTCTTGATTACGTGTCATGCAGCCAGCCCGTGTCTGAGGGGTTTGGGTTGCACTCCGCGCGTGGGGTAGCGGCCTCGGCCGCCTTGTTCTGGGGTGTGGGAGTTGGGGACATTTGGGGGATGCCATCGCCATTTGTCTGTTTCTACTTGCGTGATATGGCTGCAGGGACATTAGCTCACTCGGTGCTCAGCGTGGATGAGGCGGGGAGGTGAGTACGGGATGCAGGACATGGAGATAGTGCACAGAGCTCTGCCCGGAGGCACGGAACGTTGGGTTGTCGGTTGGACGCTCGCAGTGTGGCTGCTTGAGCGTTCATTCGTGCGCCGAGCTGGGGTCTCTGCGTGTTTTTTGGGCTGGCCTTGGACACTCCGAGACAGTGTTGAGACTGACCGAGGAGGTACCAGAGGGGTTGGTGCTGTGTGTGTGTTTGTACTGTGGACCGAGTGTTGGCGCACAGACGTACATTACGATGGATGAGAGGGATAGACGCGGCTCAGGGACGCGTGGAGCTCAAGCTCCTGAGCTGCTCTGCTGGACACTTGTCTCTGAGTGAGGTGGGTGACCGTTACATCTTGGGCTCGCTCACTTTGCCCTGAACCAATAGGAGCAAGGCCCCTATGGGCAAAGCTTCACGAAGTAGAACGATAGTTACTTTCGTAACTCCATTTCTATGAGTGGAGCATCGCCCACAGAGTTTCGTGCCCTGGCCGGTCTCTGGTAACTTTTCTAATGAAAAAAGGTATATCGGGAGACTGAAGCAGGGTGCGCAACTTGCTTATGTCTGAGGACACGGAGGGATAAACCAATAGGAGCGAAACCCCTATGGGCAACGCTCCACTCATAGAACTGGAGTTAAGAAAGTAAATATCGATTTTCAGTGGGCAAGTTCATCTCCTCAGCAGGCAGGTCGTTAACTGTTATTATCTCCTTTAATTTAAGTAATTTACCTGGTCCTCCTCTTGGTGTCAGATTTTTAATCAAAACTCGATTGCCAGGCTGTAGCACTGAACTACTAACTTTAGTGTCATAGTACTTTTTACTTCTTTCAGCAGCTTTCTCTGTATTTTCATTTGCAATGGTGTATGCTTCCTCCATTCATCGTCTCCATTTCTCCACGTATTCTCACTGAGTACTGGAGCCTGCCTCTGTGCAACTCTCTAGCCCGGTTCACCTATCTGACCAGAAATGTTTAACTCTTTACGTCAGAATCGGCTGGGTTGTGCACTGGGTGAGAGCTGCATGCTCCTCTGAAGATGGGCAGGATGTTGGGGCTGGCGCAGAGAATCACTGAATTTGGCTGCATGAATATGCTCAGTTTCCACTCCTTGTTGTGGTGTTACAGATTTCAGTTCCTGTATTCTGTGATGTGTTACGGCTATTTCAATACCCTGGTCAGTTTGCCCTGTTTTGTTATCCATGCCCCTGATCATCTCTGTCATTTTGTCTGCGTTAGCTCTCTGCTTTAAGTGAAAGTGATCGATCTGATCTGATATTTTGATTCAATGTGGTTAGGCTGTCAGACGGAATACGTCAATTAACTGTACAATATAATTTCAGCCATTTTTACTCATGCCCAGCCAAACAACAATTTCTGTCTATGCCAATGGTGTTAAGCACAGCAGCACTATATTCTGGAACAGTTGCAACATGTTTTCCGGAGTGATGAATCACACTTCACTATCTGGCAATCTGATGTATGAGTCTAACTGTGGGCACTATCTGGGCAGTGCTGTCACAAGGTGCAGTGCGCTTTGCAGGAACCATGGTCATTGTCAGTTTGCCATGACCAGTATATGAACCTTTTACCCCCACGACACAGTTGTTCTGCAAAGCAGCAATGTTTATTTTGCTCTGTTGGATCAGTTGTGGAATGTATACAGATGTCGCTCATTTAATTATGGAGTTTTCTTACCGTGGTAAGATCAGGTAGATTCCGTCAACATACGGTAGATTTCGTCAAACTGATTGCCCTATTCCAAACACATGGGGGAGCTAGAACGCTGAGCATGCCATTTGTTCTCGAAAATTGTTTTCTAAATGACAGTACACAGAATTTTCAGAATGTTTTAAAATAACGATTTTAAAAGCGAATTGTTTCTAGTTGCAACTTCTTCACAGATATGTTATAATAAAGAAATACACCAATAACCTACACAGAATTAAAAACTATTTGCTTAAACATTTTAATTATCTTAAGAAATAATAAAATACAAAGCAGAATTACTTGTTACGATCATCGTTTTGAAATACGTCATAGTAGAAAAACATCTAATGACAGTTGGCGAATAGGCTGTCACAGTTTACTCTAATACTGTATTTAATAGACAAATGCGTCAGTTGCATTTTCAAGTGCTCTTACAACACATCTTCCCCTACCGTTTTCTATTTAAAGACAGTATTTACAATTTAAAATGTCCAGCTGTATGTCTCAAATCGGTCAATCAAACCATACAATACATTGTTCTGTTCATGCCTCTGGCTCATCCAAATTAATTAAAAGTGAGTTAAAGTGAGTTTCTTATCCTAATTCCGTGAGGGCTGTATTACTAACAAAATATCCACCACCCAATATAGTAACAACATGCGCGGGTTGGGGAAAGATACTAGCTGTGCTGGTACTTTGAACATCAAATTAACCAGTCAGAAACATGAAGATGCGGCATACAGCGCACTGTGAAATAATAGTGCGGAGTAGGTCTTGCTGATAGGGATGATTTGGTGCCCAAAATAGATCATCTTCTGGTGTTTGTGAATATTTTGGGTTCCAAAGAGATGTCACAAACTAATGTAGGCGTAATATCAAAAAACAGTGAGTGGGTGGTAAGAACAACACATGGCATCACAACAAATCCATGAAAATTGCTTGGCAAAGAAGTCTCCATTGGGGAATGGGGGTTGGGCTAAGCCCCGAATGAATTGTGATCCTAACAACGCCTCTGGTCAAGGATATTGTTTTTATTTTGTTTCACTAATAATGAATTTCTGTGATACCTTTGATGAATGACATAGAATGTCATTATTAAGTTAATTCGCATTCAACTGCAGGGGGTACAATGTTTTCAGGAAGCATTATGTCAATTTCCATTGGATGTCAGAGCATTCTGCCATAGAGTTGAACTAATTAGTTTGATCAGGCTTGATTTCCCAAACCACAAAGATGATCATAAGATGCACGTAAGTGCATCGTTATTTTCAGTGCGTTTCCCGAAAGCAACATTATTTAAGAGGCACGTAACAATGTTAATTAATTAGTGCTCCAGACCACTCGTTAGTCCATCTTAACCAATCTTAACAGGCACTTCACTGTTTTTGTGAAATAGAGCCTCCTTCAACATGAGAGGAGTGATTGCAAACAGTTAATAATCACGGCAACAGAAAGAACAAAACTTATAAAAACAGTTTTGATTCAGGCACATTTATTTAGACAAATTAGAGAATAAGTGCGTAACTGGATGTAAATGTAACTGAATGCAATTGGTCAATTGAGGATAAAGAAAAATGTAGGTAAAACAAAAAATAGGCAGTATTCTAAATTAATCGTTCACGAGTCTGAAATGCCGCATTGTACTGCGACTATTATTTGATGTTAAACCATCGTTACGCTACGCTATCGGGAAACCGGCCCAGGTATATTTTTCAACATTTTGCCTTTATGCTACTCACAAACTGTCACCGCTCCGTCTGAAGCGCCCCCAGCTGGTGCGCCGAGGCTCCTGCGGTCGGCCACTGTTGATCAATACTGATCACATAGGACAAGATCCTATTTACCTCTAAACTTAAATGCCGCATTTCCGCCAAAAATGTATTCCCAAAAACTACTTTTCAAGGAACTAAAATGTGTTCATGCTGAGGGCCAAAATCCAGATGGAATTGGAAACTGTAATTCCTAGTGATTAGGTGTACACTAAAATATCCTGAAACTTAAGTGAGCTGAACATTATTCGTATCAGTAAACAGTGCAGGGGGAAGCTTTAAAACTGGTTGTTAGTTGTTATCTATACCTGTGTTATGCACATTTGTATTTGGCACCTACATATTTGGAGATTAATACATAGGTGTGGAACCAATCCATCTCATGATCAATCTCCCGGTCAATCACCCGAATAGCTTGTGCCATCCAATAAATCACAATCAGCAGTAGCACAACTTGAATCTCCTCTACGGTTACTGTTACTTATCAGAGTAGGAACATACGTCAGCAGACTAATTTGCCTAATCTTCACAGGTCTTTAGACCACGCTGGAAATGTAGTGAATGAGAAATTTCTGTTGAGGAAGAGTGAAAGTGTATTCGAAGAGGCGCATCTGGCCCACCAAGTCTCCTTGGTGATTTCACTCAGGGGTCCGGCATGACATTTGCTTCTCTAAAGATCTGGCCCCACCAAGACTCCAACAGACCCTTGGGGATGTTAATCAGTGTCCTGGGGTAACATTTGCTTCTCTAAAGATCTGGAACACCAGCCCCACCCTCCGGAGCTCACCCGGAGAAGTGTGAAACTCTGAGCAAAGTGGAGTGTAGCTAAATGCATGATACTGTGAACATTTATTTGTAGTGTTTGTATTTTCCCTATTCACCATAAAGGGCAGAATGCCCTGTCGGTTCAAGCATTTTGACTCCAACAATTTGGCTTTGCGCCTAATCAGAGCATCAGCTGTTGTCTTTATCGCTGCCCTCAGAGACTCTGTTTCCTGCACTTCTGCCTTCCAAGACTTGTTTTCAGCCTCCATATTTCATATTCTTTCGGGGTTCTCCTTCATAACTTTAGCAGCATGGTGCTTCTCTGAAAACCTTTCGATTACAGTTGCCTAGGAGAGGAGCAGGACAAATTAGCATACTCAAAAACTGCAATGAGAAATGCCTTGCCCACACAAATGCTGTGTACACAAATACATTTTAAAGTTTTTAATAAAATCTCTGTGCTTTCTGAACCATACACATTTTTGATGGTGTATTTTTCGCTCTGGTCTCCAAAGCCCTTAATGGGGAAGCTATCCGTTGTACTCACTGCAAATACAAATTCAGGTTTTTAGTACACAAATAATATGCTACACAATTATATATGTATTAGGCTACAATTATAAATTTAACAAACCTTCCAAATTGGTGATCTTTGTTCTGGTTCACATTCAACTGCAGCAAGTATTTTTCTGTTTTTTCCATAGAAAGATGCAGGCCTGAAAACTTTATCCATGTCTGTTCTCTCTTGTCTTGTTGTAAAGTCATCCCACGTTATGAATGAAATTGTGTTGAGGTGGGGATCTTAATATTCAAATAAACACTCATCACACTCCAGTTAAATGCTGAACAAGGAATCCCAGAAAAATGACAAGGTACAGTAGGCTACAGTCCTATGCTACAGTTATAGCCTTATTAATATTAACAAATATCTTTGGAGAAATGTAACATCTAAACTGTTGGGATTTATGGTACAATTTTTTATTGCTTTTGTATTCTATTCAGCAAAACCATTCAAGCCGTTGTCAGCTCGTTCGTTAGACGGAGGTGAAGCAGACTGCGGAGAAGGTATGTTGAGGTTCATATATTTTAATGGTTGAGCTGGCTTATGCTCATCAATGGTGAGACAATAACATGCAAAGACAGGGGGAACAGAGGACACATATATACTTGGAATGGTAATGACTGGATGAGAATCAGGTGCGCTAAACAGGACAACAGGTGCAATGGATTGATGACGGGTGGTGGTGTTAGAAGGCCGATGACATCGAGCGCTGAGGTCCGCCTCCTGCAGGGGGAGGATGAGCTGCAGATGGCGTAGTTGTCACGGTACCCAGCCCGACGCGCGGCGACGGCACCGACCCCGGGGACGACCCGGAGGACGCGGAGCAGGACGATCCGGCCGACGACGATGGAACTCGCGGATAAGGGCGGGGGCAAGGACGTCCCGCACCGGGACCCAGCTCCGCTCCTCCGGACCATACCCCTCCCACTCCACGAGGTACTGGAGGCCCCCAGCCCGGCGCCTCGAGTCGATGATGGTACGGAAGGAGTACGCCGGGGCCCCCTCGATGTCGAGAGGAGGGGGAGGGACCTCCCGAACTTCACACCCCTGGAGGGGGCCAGCCACCACCGGCCTGAGGAGAGACACATGAAACGAGGGGTTAATACGGTAGTCTGGAGGGAGACGCAACCGATAAGTTACCTCGTTGACTCTCCTCAGGACTTTGAAGGGCCCCACAAACTGCGGGCCCAGCTTCCGGCAGGGCAGGCGGAGGGGCAGGTCCTTCGTCGAGAGCCAGACACGGTCGCCCGGACGATACACCGGGGCGTCCCCGCGGTGGCGGTCAGCATAGACCTTCTGACGGCGGACAGCGAGCCTGAGGCGAGTCTGCACAGCCTCCCATGTGCCCGCTGCCCGCCGAAACCACTCGTCCACCGCAGGGGTACCGGTCTGGCCCGGAGTCCAGGGTGCCAGGACCGGCTTGTAGCCCAGCACGCATTCGAACGGGGATATTCCCGTGGAGGAGTGGCAACGGGAGTTCAAAGCGTATTCTGCCCACGGCAGGAACACCGCCCACTCCCCCGGCCGGTCCTGGCAGTAGGACCGAAGGAGCCTGCCCACGTCCTGGGGTGGTAGCCCGAGGTCAGGCTGACCGAGACCCCCAACCGCTGCATAAAGGCCTTCCAAACCCTGGAGGGGTGAACTGGGGGCCCCGGTCAGACACTATGTCCTCGGGCACCCCATAGTGCCAGAAGACATGGGTGAAGAGGGCCTCCGCGGTCTGTAGGGCCATAGGAAGGCCGGGCAGAGGCAAGAGGCGACAGGACTTAGAGAAGCGATCCACATCGACCAAGATGGTGGTATGGCGGTATGAGGGGGGGGGGATCTGTTAGGAAATCAACTGACAGATGGGTCCATGGTCGTTGTGGAATGGGTAAGGGGTGTAACTTACCCATAGGCAGGTGCCGGAGTGCCTTACTCTGGGCGCACACCGAGCAGGAAGAGACGTACACCCTCTCGTCCTTAGCCAAGGTGGGCCACCAGTATTTACCGGCCAGGGCCCGGATGGTCTGCCTGATACCAGGATGACCGGAGGAGGGAGAGGTATGGGCCCAGTAGATGAGCCGGTCACGGACAGACGTCGGCACATACGTGAGGCCCTCAGGGCATGTGGGCGGAGAGGGCTCCACACTCTGCGCCCGAACGATGTCCGCGTCCAATTCCCACACTACCGGACCCACGATGCACGTTGCAGGCAGTATGGGGGCATCATCCACTGGCCGCTCCTCCGAGTCATACTGACGAGACAGCGCGTCGGCCCTGACGTTCTTGCTCCCCGGCCTGTAGGTAAGGGTGAAAACAAACCGGGAGAAGAACATAGCCCACCTAGCCTGGCGAGGGGTCAGCCTCTTCGCAGCCCGCATGTACTCCAGGTTGCGGTGGTCAGTCCAGATGAGGAAAGGGTGTTTAGCCCCCTCTAACCAGTGCCGCCACGCCGACAGGGCTCTAACCACGGCCAATAGCTCACGGTCACCGACATCGTAATTACGCTCCGCCGCAATGAGCTTCTGTGAGAAGAAGGCACAGGGACGGAGGGTGTTCCGACTCCCCGTTCGTTGGGAGAGAACGGCCCCCAGACCACATTCGGACGCGTCCACCTCCACAACGAACTGGAGCGACGGGTCGGGATGAGCCAGGACCGGAGCGGTGGTGAAACGGTGTTTCAGTTCCACAAACGCCCGCTCCGCATCCGTGGTCCACCGTAACCGAGTCGCCCCACCCCTCAGGAGGGAGGTGATCGGAGCCACGACCTGATTAAAGCCCCGGATAAACCTCCTGTAATAGTTAGCGAAGCCTAAAAATCGTTGCACTCCCTTCACCGTGGTTGGGGTCGGCCAATTATGCACGGCGTCAATGTGATGCTCCTCCATAGTCACACCTGTGCGAGTAAAACGATAACCCAGAAAGGAAACAGACGACTGGAAAAACAGACACTTCTCGGCTTTCACATACAGCTCATGTTCCAACAGTCTAGCAAGCACTTTACGCACCAACGAGACATGCTCAGCGCGAGTAGCCGTGTATATCAAGATTTCATCAATATACACGACCACACCCTCGCATAGCAAATCCCTGAAAACGTCGTTGATGAAGGATTGAAAGACTGATGGAGCATTCATCAAACCGTACGGCATGACTAAATATTCGTAATGGCCAGAGGTTGTACTGAAGGCAGTTTTCCATTCGTCCCCTTTCCGGATACGCACCAGGTTATAGGCACTCCTGAGATCTAACTTTGTGAAAAAGCGGGCCCGTGCATTCTCTCGACCTCCGCAGAGATTAAGGGAAGAGGATAACTGAACGGAATGGTGATTTTATTCAGAGCCCTGTAATCGATGCACGGGCGCAAACCACCGTCCTTCTTTTTCACAAAGAAAAAACTCGAAGCGACCGGTGACCGGGAGTGCCTAATGTATCCCTGTTCTAACGCTTCCGTAATGTAAGCGGACATCGCCTCAGTTTCGATGCGGGACAGTGGATACACGCGACCCTTAGGGAGTGCGGCTCCTTCCAGGAGGTTTATCGCGCAATCCCCCGGCCTATGAGGAGGCAGAACAGTAGCCTTAGCTTTTGAAAAGACCGCGGCTAAGTCCCTGTATTCGGGAGGAATTGGCACGACGGGAGCACTGTCTCGACTTTCCACTGTGGTCGAACCCACGGAAACACCCAAACACCTACCTTGGCACTTCCGCGACCACCCCGAAAGAACCTGACTAGACCAGGAGATGACGGGGTCATGGAGGGACAGCTAGGGGAAACATAACACGACGGGGAATGTGTGAAAGTCCATGACGTGAAGGGAAATGGTTTCGCTGTGTCTGCCGCTAGTGACCATAAGGAGAGGGACAGTGCGCTCTGTTATCAAGCCCGACCCTAAGGGCCGGTTGTCCAAAGCTCTCACGGGTAGGGTTGTGGAAAGTGCCTGGAGGGGAATGTGAGCGCGTAGCGCGAAATCCCTGTCGATGAAATTCCCAGCAGCGCCTGAATCTACTAGCGCCTTACACTGGAAGAGCAACGGAAAACCGGGGAAAGCAACAGGGACGGTGCAGAGAGTGAGTGGAGAGGAAAGTGGTGAATGGGCATGAGCTACCTGGGGTGATGCGGGAGGGCCATGCCTTTCGCCTCTCGAGCCGGAGGAAGAGGGGTAGCGCGAAGCGGAAATACCGCTCCAGCGCTTACTGTATCCCTTCTGTTCCCCAGCTCCTTGCCCTCTGCCCGGCAGTACAGCCGACCCCAGGTCCATGGGGGCGGCGGTGTCGAGGTGATGGGGTGGAACAGCCGGGCCCTCGCTAGGACTTCCTCGGGAAGCCAGCATGTTGTAGAGACGGATGGATGTTTCGACTAACTGCTCAAAAGAGAGGCTCACGTCTTGACAAGCTAGCTCCCTTCGGACGTCCTGCCAAAGGCTGCAACGATAATGGTCGAAAAGGGCCCGGTCGTTCCACCCAGAACCCGCTGCCAGTGTTCGGAACTCCAGTGCGAACTCCTGCGCCGATCTTGTCCCCTGCCATAGGTGGAAGAGTCGTTCGCCCGCCTCTCTCCCCTCGTGTGGATGGTCGAAGACGACACGGAAGCGGCGGACGAACTCGGCGTAACTGCCCTGGAAGGGTCCCTCGGAGCTCCAGACGGCGGTGGCCCATTCCAGGGCTGTGCCGGACAGGCAGGAGACAAGCGATGAGATCTTCTGAGCATCGGTCGGCGCAGGATGAATCGACTGGAGTGCGATGTCGACCTGGAGCAAGAAGCCCTGGCAGCGGTCCGCCGCCCAATCGTACTCCCGGGGAAGCGGGATGTGGATGGCCCCGGCTCCGGTAGCAGCAGGTTGGGGAGGCGGTAACACAGCCGGTGCTGCGGGAGTGGATTGGGCCAACTCTAGGCGCTGGATTGCCTGGACGAGGGTACTCATGGTAGCGCCTAGGTTGGCCAGGATGTTCGTGTGTTCCTGCACACATTCCGCAACACCGGCTTCTTTAGCGTCAGACTGCTCCATTCTTTTCCGTTTGTTTGGGCGTGTTATTCTGTCAGCTCGTTCGTTAGACGGAGGTGAAGCAGACTGCGGAGAAGGTACGTTGAGGTTCATATATTTTAATGGTTGAGCTGGCTTATGCTCATCAATGGTGAGACAATAACACGCAAAGACAGGGGGAACAGAGGACACATATACTTGGAATGGTAATGACTGGATGAGAATCAGGTGCGCTAAACAGGACAACAGGTGCAATGGATTGATGACGGGCGGTGGTGTTAGAAGGCCGATGACATCGAGCGCTGAGGTCCGCCTCCTGCAGGGGGAGGATGAGCTGCAGATGGCGTATTTGTCACAGCCGTTAATTTCCTAATTAGTAAAAATGATGAGCGGTCCAGCCAGGAGATTAAGGATCTGCTTTCATCAAGGTATAACATCAACAGTTATGGAAGAGCTCAGTAAGATTTTTTTTGTCCCAACGTAAATGTTACTGGTTACTAACTAGTGGTGTAATATTCCATATAATTGTATAATATATATTACATATCTTAAAACAAAGAACTTTGTGTGCCGCAGGTCCAGGCATGGATCGAAAGTCACAAGAAATTCAATGATGTCATCTTTACCAAAGAATCCAAGTTGCCCTTGAGCAATTAGCAAAAAATTGCTACAATGCAAATAACAAGCATTTGATACACTGCTGATTTTGCAGGTTTTCCTACTTACAAAGCATGTAGAGGTCTTTTACCATAGGTACACTTCAACTGTGAGAGACGGAACCTAAAACGAAAATCCAGAAAATCACATTGTAGTATTTTTAAATAATTAATTTGCATTTTATTGCATAACATAAGTATTTGATCACCTACCAACCAGTAAGAATTCCGGCTCTGACAGACCTGTTAGTTTTTTTTTCAGAAGCACTCCTGTTCTCCACTCATTACATGTATTAACTGCAACTGCTTGAACTTGCGGCCCGGTGGTACACTGTAGCCTAACCTGCAAAAGGGTTGTGGGTTCAGACCCCCGGTTGCCCCTGCCTTTCTGTGTGGAGTTTGCATGCTCTCCCCGTGTCTGCGTGGGTTCTCTCCGGGTGCTCCAGCTTCCTCCTGCCATCCAAATGTCATGCGGTCTAGATTGATTGGTGACCCTACATTGTCCTTAGGTGTGGATGGGGGTGTGACTGGTTGTTTGTCTGTGTGTGGCCCTGCGATGGACTGACAGCCTGTCCTGGGTGTACCCTGCCTTTCGCCCAATGTCAGCTGGGATTGGCTCTAGCCCCCTGTGCGCAGGATAAGCGGTTGACAATGAATGTTTGAACTTGTAAACCATATAAAAGACTCACACTCAAACAAACAGACTCCAACCTCTCCACAATGGCCAAGACCAGAGAGCTGTGTAAGGACATCAGTTCTAAAATTGTAGACCTGCACAAGGCTGGGATGGCCTACAGGACAATAGGCAAGCAGCTTGGTGAGAAGGCAACAACTGTTGGCCGTCATCTTGAAGAAGTTCAAGATGACGGTCAATCTCCCTCGGTCTGGGGCTCCATGCAAGATCTCACCTCATGAGGCATCAATGAACATGAGGAAGGGGAAGGATCAGCCCAGAACTACATGGCAGGACCTTGTCATTGACCTGAAGAGAGCTGGGACCACAGTCTCAAAGAAAACCATTAGTAACACACTACGCCGTCATGGATTTAAATCCTGCAGCGCACGTAAGGTCCCCCTGCTCAAGCCAGCGCATGTCCAGGCCCATCTGAAGTTTGCCAATGACCATCTGGATGATCCAGAGGAGGAATGGGAGAAGGTCATGTGGTCTGATGAGACAAAAATAGAGCTTTTTGGTCTAAATTCCACTTGCCGTGTTTGGAGGAAGAAGAAGGTACTCATCCTCAACCCCAAGAACACCATCCCAACCGTGAAGCATGGAGGTGGAAACATTCTTTGGGAATGCTTTTCTGCAAAGGGGACAGAATGACTGCACCGTATTGAGGGGAGGATGAATGGGGCCATGTATCGCGAGATCTGGGCCAACAACCTCCTTCCCTCAGTAAGAGCATTGAAGATGGGTCGTGGCTGGATCTTCCAGCATGACAATGACCCGAAACACACAGGCAGGGCAACTAAGGAGTGGCTCCAGGTAGAAGCATCTCAAGGCCCTGGAGTAGCTTAGCGAGTCTCCAGACCTGAACCCAATAGAACATCTTTGGAGGGAGCTGAAAGTCCATATTGCCCAGCGACTGCCCCAAAACCTGAAGGATCTGGAGAAGGTCTGTATGGAGGAGTGGGCCAAAATCCCTGCTGCAGTGGGTGCAAACCTTATCAAGAACTACAGGAAACGTTATGATCTTTGTAATTGCAAACAAAGGTTTCTGTACCAAATATAAAGTTCTGCTTTTCTGATGTATCAAATACTTATGTCATGCAATAAAATGCAAATTAATTATATAAAAATCATACAATGTGATTTTCTGGATTTTTGTTTTAGATTCCATCTCTCACAGTTGAAGTGTACCTATAACAAAATACAGACCTTTACATGCTTTGTAAGTAGGAAAACCTGCAAAATCAGCAGTGTATCAAATACTTGTTCTTTTCCACTGTATTCGATTTTCTCCCACCTTGAAGATGTTATCTGAAATCCAGAAACACCAGTTAATGTTTATTTTCAAACAAACTTTTCCCGCTACTTGCGTGGAATATGTTTTACTTTCACTTCTGGTCAACCAGCTTCCAAAAGCTATACAATATTCATTTTGATATTTTAATGATATTAAAAATGGATTTAGATGGCACTATGATTATCTGTACTATTCAGTGCATTTTTTCTTATTTGAATAGATATGGACTATTTAAAATTTTACCAACCAGGAAATGACTGACTGCATGTCTGCCATTGTAATTCCTGGAGATACAACCGTTGGTCATATTGTAGGCAAAGGGGAATGTGAGTGTGCAGCTTATCCATTTAACAATAGACGTTGCTGCAGGATCTGTTGGCCAAAAGAAATTCTGAAAATGTACCTAAAATAATTTCTAATAAATGTTATGAATCATTTTCATTACACTATTACTGCAGATATATTATTATTATTGCTCGTTTAATATTTCAATGAGCTCTCTTTTATAACTCATGAAACTTTAGGTTAATTCAAATGTGCATCATGCTGCAAACCAAGCAATGCCTACAAGAATGCATTAAGATTTCCTGTCGTAGTATGAGGAGAAACCAAGCAACTACGATATACTGTGACTGTGGGACTGTGGCAGTACAGGAGCACAAACAAGCGCTGTAAAATAATATTAAAACATCTTTTGGCCTCTTCTTTCCACGACAAATATTCCTCCAGTCTTCAAATATCCAGCTAACTGCAAAACCTGAAATAAAACCTTCAGAAGTGAGCAAAGATTGGGGTATATGAGGGTGGAGGTGTCACCAGCCCACTAAGATTATTCAGAAATTGATTTTCTTTCTGAAACGCAAATTGTATTGCAATATATGAAACACAACATTGTGGAAAAAGAAAAGGTCTGTTTCTATGCTTTCTTCCACCATCTCCCACTTCATCCCCCTCTTTTTTCCCCTCCACTATGTCTCCTACATCGAAGTGATCCAGAGTGTTCAAATTTAGATTAAGATCAGTGACAGGATAAAGAGTTGATACTGGTTCCCATGGTTACTTTTCACACAGTGTGGTAATTGCATTATAATCCAACAGTAATCAAATCAAAATGAAACAAGTATTTTTGTGTGTTGCCATAATAACCACTGATTCACCTTATAATTGTAAGCAGGGTTGGGGACAATTCCATTTATATTTCAGTAAACTCAAAAAGTGCTGGGAAATTGATTTAATATACATAGTTAAGGTCTATGATTGCAGTTGGTGGGTGTTCATTTGGTTGATGCTTGGCAATGTGGGTGGATTGATTTCCTGCCTGTTGGGCCCTGTCCAGGGCCTTCCCCTGGGTGGGGCCACAGTGTCACTGGACCCCCCTGTCTCAGCCCCAAGGTCTTACGCTGCTATATTATTGTAGGGTCCACATTTTACTTGTCTTCTGTCATTTTCAATTTAGGAGGACTTGAGGGCTTGACCCAACCCCTGCACAGTAACAGCCCTGACTCGTTGCGGTCCAAGTCCTAAGTCTTCCTGGTTGTGCTGTACATAAAGACGATATCTGACGATTTCCGCTGCCACTCTGCTGACCCCCCCCACCCCTTGTCTGTCTCTGCCCTTGTCCATCTGGTCATGCATCCGATCTGGACTAGGTTTAAATAGACTCTGGGCTTCGCCCACATGCATCGATTAACTATGACAATTTGAACTCTTAAAACAGTATGTTCACCCTGCACAGCCAGAAGAGGACTGATCACCCCTCGGAGCCTAGTTCCTCTCTAAATTTCTTCCTAAATTTCGGCCTTAGGGAGTTTTTCCTAGCCACTGAAGTTCAACACTACTGTGGTTTGCTCCATTGGGTTTCAGGCCGGGTGTTTTGTGAAAGCACTTGTAAAAAGGGCTAATGTAAAAAGGGCTTTATGTAATACATTTGGTATGAATTTGATTTGTTTCCTGAACATTCAATCATTAAAATGGAGTTGAGACACTTACCCCGAGTATTAGGCAACTGTCTAAAATAAGACTAGGTTTTCTCAACAACAGACTATATAGAGTATTTACAGAATATACACTCCTGGAAATAATTGGACACTGACACAAGATTTGTTATTTAATCAAAATATACACATACAAGTTATAGTTAAATAATGAAAAGGGGCTTAAAAATGTAGTCTCTTAGCTTTGAGGGTATTCACATACAAATTGGAGGAAGGGTTTAGGATATACAACTCTTAAAAATGTCTATCTATGCTAAGATTCTGCCAAATTTGGCAAAGTTAATTGGACGACGCTTTACTATACTGGACAATGAATCACATCATACTAACAAAGCAACCCAAGAGTTGTCAGGCAAAGAAGTGGAATATTCTGCAATGACCAAGTCAATCACATGATCTCAACTCGATAGATCATGCATTTCACTTGCTGAAGACAAAACTCAAGGCAGAAAGATTCACAAACAACAACTGAAGACAGCTGCAGTAATGCAACCTGGCAAAGCACCACAAAGGAGGAAACCCAGCCTTTGGTGATGTCCATGCGTTCTAGACTTGAAGCAGTCATTGCTTGCAAAGGATTCTCGATAAAGTATTCAAAATGAACATTTTATTTATGATTGTGTTTATTTGTCCAATTACATTTGAGCCCCTAACATGAGGGGGCTGTGTATGAAAAGGTATGCAATTCCTAAATGTTTCATACAATATTTTTTTGTTCAACATCTTGAATTAAAGCTGAGTCTGCACTCTAAATGCATCTGTTGTTTAATTTCAAATCCATTGTGGCATACAGAGCCAAAATTACGAAAATTGCATCCGTGTCCAAATATTTTTGGACCAAACTGTACATACACTGCCATTCAAAAGTTTGGGGTCACCTAATCATTTCCTTGATTTATTTGAAAGAAAATGATTTTTTTGTCCATTAAAATAACATCATATTAATCAGAAATACAGTGTAGACATTGTTAATGCTGTAAATGGCTATTGTAGCTGGAAACGGCTAATTTAATGGAATATCTACATAGACATAAAGAGGCCCAACATCAGCAAATATCAGTCATGTGTTCCAATGGCACGTTGTGTTTGCTAATCCAGGTTTATCATTTTAACAGGCTAATTGATCATTGGGAAACCCTTTTGCAATTATGTCAGCAGAGCTAAAAACTGTCATGCTGGTTATAGAAGCAATAAAACTGGCCTTCTCTAGACAGGTTGAGCATCTGTAGCATCATTCATTCTGGGTTTAATTACAAACTCAAAATGGCCAGAAACAAAGAAGATTCTTCTGAAATTCATCAGTCAGTTCTTCTTCTGAGAAATGAAGGTACATTTCCAAGAAACTGAGGATCTTGTACAACTCAGAGTAGTACTCCTTTCCCAGAACAGTGCAAACAGGCTCTAACTGGAATAGAAAGAGGAGTGGGAGGCCCCGGTGCACAAGATGATAGGGCATATTCTGTCACTTTGGTGATTTATGACCCTGGTGGGCAGGGCTTTCAGTTTGATTTGACAGATGGGCAGGGTTTATGGTTTGGCGGGCGGGGCTTCCGGTTTGCTGGGTGGGGCTTCCTGTGTGATATATGGACTTCCTGTATTTGTGTCAGGGCGGTACATCTGGAATGATGTATGCATGTCCAGTGACTTTGAAATTTATGATTGCATTGTTGTGTCCATGTTGGATGTTTTAAAATGATTGATAAACATCCCAGACATAAAAGTAGTGAGATGTTTGATGTTTAGCAAATGAGTCTTACGGTTTTTTTATGTTTAAAAAAAGGGAAAAAAGTAATGTGTGACAACTACTGTCACGTCCCCGCCTCCGCCAGCGCGCAGCAGAGGGCGCCCGCGCTCCAGAAACTCAGTACACACCTAACACACCTGTCACCAATCACCAACTCACACACCTGTCCCCAGTCACCTAATCACCACACATTCAAGTACAGCTCCCTGCATGATCAATGGTTCATGTTTACATGCCACATCTCGCGCTTACTAGTTTCTCGACCTGCCTACCCGTGCTCCGACCCATCGCCTGTTCCCGACCATTCTGCCCGATCCGTACCTGTACTTTAGTAGCCCGCCGGTGTTTTGATCTCTCGCCTGTCCCTGACCATTCTGCTAGCTTCCCTATTGTACTTCTGCCGCCAGCCCGTGTACCAACTCTCTGCCCGTACCCGACAACTCTGCCTATCTCTCGTCTGCCCCTACGCTGCCGAGTCGTCAGACGCCTTACCTCCCGTCCCCGCACTCTCCACCTGCCCTTCTCCCTCCTGCTCCCTGTCCGCGTTTGGATCCCCACCAGCACCCGAGACAGAATTGATCTGGCCACAATGGATCCAGCGGACCTGCACGCGGTACGTCGGGCTGTTTCCGCCCAGGGCGCCGTCTTAGGCCAACACGAGTCGGCGTTCCAGGGGATAGTTAGTTCCCTGCAAGCCCTAACCATTAGCGTTACAGCCCTTCAGGAGCGGCTGAGCGCCCCGGCGACACCCGCCCCTATTCCGTCACCGACAACCCCAGAGCCTCTCCCGATGCGTCCAGTGGATCGCGAGCCCTGGGTTCCAACCCCCGATAGGTACGACGTACTGAACCGGTTCAACTGTCCATGTCAGGAAATCACACCGAAACCATCCGCTTGCTACTCACGAGCACCCTGCATATCCCGTTGGTCCTGGGATACCCGTGGCTGGTCAGGATCGCAGGCAGGATCCTTAAGTGGAGCCAGAACTGCCATGCAGACTGTCTGAGAGCAGCATGTCCTCCTCCTGCATCCGACCAGGACACGAGTCCTCAGTCACCAGACTTGACCGGAGTACCGTCTGTCTACCACGATATCGGGGAGGTTTTCAGTAAAGGCCATGCGCAATCGCTACCACCTCACAGACCCTACGACTGCGCCATTGAGCTGCTTCCTGGTTCCTCGTTTCCCAAGGGGCGATTGTATAGCCTATCCAAGCCTGAGAGGGAAGCTATGGAGAAATACATAAGGGAATCCCTGGACTCCGGTTGTATTCGGCCCTCATCCTCTCCTCTGGCAGCCGGCTTCTTCTTCGTGGGCAAGAAGGACGGATCCCTCCGTCCTTGTATTGATTATCGGGGCCTGAACAACATTACCGTAAAGAACAAATACCCCCTCTCCTTGATGAACTCTGCATTCGACTCATTGCAAGGCTCCTCCGTGTTCACCAAATTGGATCTACGTAACGCCTACCACCTCGTCAGAATAAGGGAGTGGCTAACCGGGTTCAACACGCATATGGGTCATTTTGAATATCTGGTGATGTCGTTGGCCGTACCATCTGTCCAGGCCCACCGGACCTGGCACCGCGCCAGAGCCTCTCTACTCCGGTCCTCCGGCTCGTACAGCACTCAGGCTAACCGGCACCGGGTGCCGGCCCCCGCGTACGCAGTAGGAGACTGGGTGTGGTTATCCACTAAAGACCTTCCCCTGCGCACTGATTCTCGTAAGCTATCCCCAAGGTTCATTGGCCCCTTCACCGTCGACAAGATCATCAACCCCGCAGTTGTCCGTCTCAAGCTACCCTCCTCACTCAAAGTACACCCTGCCTTCCACATTTCCCGCATCAAGCCCGTTCGCCACAGCCCGCTCCTTCCTCCTCCTCCTCGGCCTCCCCCTCCGCGGATCATAGATGGGAGTCCTGCGTGGACCGTCCATCGTATAGTGGACTCTCGCCATCGGGGTCGTGGTTTCCAGTATTTGGTGCACTGGGAGGGCTACGGTCCGGAGGAGCGGTGCTGGGTCTCCCGCAGCCAGATTCTGGATCCGTCCATGCTCCGGGCCTACCATCGTCGGCGTCCTGGGGCTCCTGGTGGTCCGCCTGGGGGCATCCGTTGGGGGGGGGTACTGTCACGTCCCCGCCTCCGCCAGCGCGCAGCAGAGGGCGCCCGCGCTCCAGAAACTCAGTACACACCTAACACACCTGTCACCAACTCACACACCAGTCGTTGTGCTGGGCTGCTATGGAGTCCCTCTGTGGGTGTGTTCCTCCATTGCAAAATAGCTATACCTGCGCTGGCTGCTTTCTTGCACAGATTTTTGACTATTTTCACAGGGGACTCAGCCTCCCCATTCAATTTGGGGTGTCCGGGTGAGGACATGACGTGTTCAAAGTCCCACTTATTTGCAAACTTCCAAAACGTTTCACAGGCAAACTGAGGTCCACACTCTGTGATGACACGGTCAGGCTGTCGAGCAAATTGGGCTTTGCATCGCAGAACTGTAGTTTCCCCTGAGAGATCTGGGAGCAGCTCTATTTCCCAGAAATCTGAGTAATGGTCTACCATAAGTAGAAAGTCTTTGCCTGCTTTCTTGAACAGATCCATGCTAATGATCTGCCATGGCCGTGTGGGAAGTGCATGTGACATCATCGTTTCACGTTGTTGGTCATGCGCATATTTGTTGCATGCTGAGCACTGGCTCACATAGTCTTTGATCTCAGTTTGCATGTTTGGCCAGTACAGTGTGTCTTTAGCTTGTCTGTAGCACGCTTCACCCCCTGAATGACTGGCATGAATCCGTTTCAGCATTTCCGCATGCAGTGATTTTGGAATTATGACTCGTTGACTCTAGAACAGCACCCCATCTTGTGCGCTGATCTCTTCCCGTATAGACCAGTATTCTCTGATCACTAGAGGAACCTCCTCTCTGTGGTCTGGCCACCCCTGCAGCACCACTGCTTTCAGTATCTGGAGGCATTGATCTCCCTCCGTGCACCTCCTAATCTGTGCCAAGCGCTGACTGGTCAAGTTCAGATAATCAGCTTGATTTATTTGTTCAATGACCTCTTGTGCCCTCTGCAGGCTGCAAACTGTGTAACGTGGGCATGTGACGTCTGTTGTCTTCGGCGGTGCTGTGGCTCTGCTCAGTGTGTCACTGATGTGCATCTCCGGGCCTGGCTTGTACACTACCTTAAGGTTATAGTTCTGGAGTGTAAGGAGCATACTCTGGAGCCGTTTGGGTGCGCTGAGAAGGGGCTTGTTGAAGATTGAGATGAGTGGCTTGTGGTCTGTTTCTGCTGTGATCTCACCTCTCCCAAACAGATAGTAGTGAAAGCGCTGACACGCGAACACTATGCTTAAACACTCTTTTTCAATCTGAGCGTAGTTCTGCTGTTTGTGTTAATGCACGGGATGCAAACACGACTGGCTGTCCTTCCTGCATCAGACAGCAACCCAGTCCTTTTTGGCTGGCATCACTCTGGATGGTAACTGGCTTGGTCACGTCATAGTATCTCAGGATCGGGGCACTTGTGACCAGCCGCTTTATTTCCTCGATGGCTGCTTCATGCTTAGGCAGCCAGTGCCATTCCACATCCTTATCCAAGAGTCTCCGTAGCGGCTCGCACACGTCCGAGAGATGTGGCAGAGGTGTCTGTAGGGTGGGGCATTTCCTGGACTGCCCTGATTTTTTCTGGGTCAGCCCTGAGTCCCTCTGCCGACAGGATGTGCCCATGGAACTTGACCTCCCTGACCTTGAAGTGAAGTTTCTTTAGGCTCAGTCTCAGTTTGACTTCTCTGCACCTCTCCATGAGCGCTATCAGGTTTGTATAGTGGTCCTGAGTGGCCTCCTCATCAGTCTCTCCACAGCCAACAATCAGTATGTCATCAGCGATGGGTTCCACACCGCTGAGCCCTGCCAGGAGTTCATGCTGTTTCCGCTGGTACACTTCCGGTGCCACTGATACCCCGAAGGGCAGTTTCAACCAGCGCTTCCTGCCCCAGGGTGTCCAGAAGGTGGTCATGTAACTGCTGACTTCGTCCAGTCTGCATTGCAGAAAGGCATCCCGTGCATCGACAAGAGTGAATATGCGAGCCTTGGGCAACTTATGCAATACATCATCAAGAGTCGGCATTATGTAGTGTGACCTCCTCAAAGCTTGATTGAGTGACTTAGGGTCAATACAGATCCTCAGTTTCCCTGGCTGTCTGACTATGACCATGTTACTAATCCACTTTGTGGGCTCTGACACCGGGGCTAAGTGACCGTCTTTTTCATGTCTGTCTAGCTGGGCCTTAACTGCATTTCTAAGTGCCACTGGTACATCGCGTGGAGATGCTTGCACTGGAGCTACATTGCCATCCAGCTGAAAGTGAACTTCCCCTGGGAGTGAGTCGATGGGACCATTAAAGACGTCATCGTAAGTGCTGACAAGCTGCTTGGTGAATGGCCCAGTGCTGCTATGCTCCATCTTAAGGAACTTGTGAGGGATAGTGAAGTGCATCAGGCCTAAGCGCTCACTGGTTGAGCCTGATAACAGGGGTCTCTGTTTGCTCCTTACTCTCTCAAAGTTCAGTTAATGAGTTTTGCCCCTCACAACACACTCTGTTCTGAATATCCCCATAGTTTGCATTGACTGGCCAGAATACAGTACTAACCAGGTGCTAGTCTTCTCTTGTCTTTTATACTCATCACATTGCAGGTTGCCCCCAAATCTAGCTGACACCTCTGGAACCCACCATTCATTCTTAGATTGACAAACCATTCAATTGATTCATCAGTGTCACTCGTCTTGTCTGGGTGTTCATATCTGAGTGTAGGCCGCTGCTAGTGTCCTTCTTTTGCATGCACACTCTCCAGCGACCTATCCTGTATCATTGTTTTTATCCTGATGTCTGTCATTTCTGCAGCTCGGCATATTTCTATGGCTGACATCAACGTCAGGTGCTTCTCTCTAAGCAGGCGGCGCCACACACTCTCGTCGCTAACACCAAGCACCACTCTGTTTTGTATCAGTTCATCTCTTAGTTCTCCATACTCACAGGAAGCAGCCTTTTCCCTCAGTCTGGTAACAAAAGCATAAATCGGCTCACCTTCCTCTTGCTTGCAGTTGCCAAAAACGTATATCTCAAATATGACGTTCCTCGCTGGCTTAAAATATAACTCCAGCGCGTCGAGAATCGCTCCCGCATCTTTCTCCTTCTCCGCCGTGATGTCTAAACTATGCTTGTAGATATGGCAGCATTGGGTGCCCATCAGTCTCCGCAAGGTGGCTGCTTGCACCTCGGCCTCTTTCCCATACAGTCCTAATGCCAGCATGTAGTACTCAAAGTCCGCCCTAAAATTGTCCCAATTGCTGACGAGGTCCCCGGTCATCTTCATTTCGGCGGGTGGCGGAATGTGTGTCGCCATGATGGTGCTAGCTTCGGTAGCCAACTGCTAGCTTCGGTAGCTGAATGCAAACTCCCTTGTCTACCTTATGCTTTTTCTTCCTCCTCGCTGGCGGTGTCACTGTCACTGCTGCAGACACCTATGCCAGGGTCCAGCTACTTCTGACACCATGTTTGTGTGAATAATCACTCAGAGACTCTGGTAGGTATATGCACTGTGCATCTGTATTATTAACTGCTTACAGAACATAACATTCCCGCTCTTCCTGCTGGGACGTACCATTTCTACTCAGCCATGGGGGTGGGACCAACAGTCCCTTATAACAACCGGGAATGGCAGTAAACCTTTTTTAAGCATTAGTTGCTCAGTGGTTGCTTGTGCTAGATCTCGCAAACGTTATGAAATATTTTACCCATATCTGTCTACTAAAAATAAAACTCAGTTGTCAAATATAAAGTTCCGTTGTACACAATGTGCCATTGGCACACGACAGATATTTGCTGATGACGGGCCTCTATATGCTTATGTAGATTTTCCATTAAACTTTAGCCATTTCCAGCTACAACATTCATTTACAGCACCGGTTGGTGCCTGGGCCGGCATTACCTTTTGGCTACGGCCACAGGCTGGTTTTACTACTTTCAGCCATGAGTGTTGGACCAGTGTTTTCTTGGGTGACCAACTGCCGGCTCTATCAACTTCAAGAGTTAGATCTCTGGGTAAGATTAGGCAAATCTCTAAGACAGAGGCCTCCGCTTAGATTTTATTGAGATGATTCAGGCTGCTCAGGCCATGAGGGCCCCTCTATAAGGGACATGTCTTTGTGACCTAAGGCAGGAGCCATCCCCCACTCCATAGTTCGGTTGCAAATAATTGTGACTTTTTCCAGGGTTTCAACTTGTTGAATGGTTGAATCCTGTTCCCCTCCATTTTTTCATTTTAAACCTCTAATCATGGACTCAAACCTGGGACACCAAATGGGCGCAATGAATATAGAGGTAGAACAGAAAACCGGCAGGCTCTGGACCTTGTAGGGTAAGAATTTAATACCCCTGTTTTAAAGGGGTTTGGGCTTCTCCACTGTCCCTGAACTGGCACATCTTGTGCTCTTGGCTTAGGGGGACAGGGTGGCTATACATCTTTTCTGCTGGGCTGGCTATCTTGACCACATTGCCAGAGTTCCACCGGTCTGGCTTTGCAGCCCTGTGTATTTTCCAGATGTATTGGACTAAAGTATCTGTCCTAATGAGAACCTTATATTATGTTTATCAGTGTTCTCTGGGGGAGAGAATGAGGTGTCTCACATTTTGGGGCCTGTACTCTTACTTTAGGTCATCAAGCACCACTTTATTATTTATAAATATAAATATAAGAGATATGAACACCTGTTTTCTATGATTATTTAACAAAAGAATATCCCATAATAAAAAGGACAATGCCTTTTTCTGGGGAGGGAGAAGGGTGTGATCCATGTAAATCAGTGGCACTCAACAGCAAGGTTTATATCTTCAGAATGACTCATAAATGCCTCCATACCGCTGCTATCTTCCCTGCCCCTTGCCAACCCCTATCACAATCATCCCTATACACTGTGACAACCTGCAGACATCTCAGATGAGACACATTCTTCCTTCAGAGACACCAAGTCGGAGGCTGTCTAGGACTAGGAGAGAGAGGAGGAGGAACTGGAAAACCTTTCTTTGTAGTATGTACATATCCTGTCTTGGCAGCCCAAACTCTAGCGGTATACCACAAGTGGTAGTGCTGCTGTTGGGCTGCAAGACTCATATTTCTGTCTTCAAACTCTCAAACATATACTATATAGTAATACATTATTGTATGTGTACTGTATCCATGTGCCCTGTTACACAAAGAGTGCTAATATGCTTGGATGTATTTCTGTGTAAACTTAGCAGATAAACACAGTCCTTGATTAGAGCAAAGCTGGGTACATTCCTTCACTATAATATGGGGCTACAGCATAGAGCACAGTGAAATGTGATCCCAATTAAAGCAATGGGTGTTTGGGGCTAATAAAGTGAGAGTTCCTACAAGATACTACTGCAGCCTATTGGTTCTGGGCTAATTTGCCTTGACTGATGAATATCACTATGTAGTCACATGTGTGGGGTAAATCATTATGACATTTATCACAAAACTCAGAGTCATTGAGGATTAGTGGGAGAAGTTTCATTAAAGCAATGTTGTTTTGGAGGAAAGAAGAAAAGATACCGGGAATGAAGCATCAACATGGACTGATCGGAATATTTAGTGTTACAGCATAGACCAGGTGGGAGCAGTGTGTGTGTGTTAGTGTGCTTTTGAGTCACTTTTTAAATACTTTTTTAAAGATATTTTTCAGATTTCATTAAACCACAGTATTGCTCCAAGCTGGTGTAACATATTTTTGAAAGCAATTGTTGTGGCAGTTTCTTAACTAATGTATTTTGGAGACATGTTTGCTTGTCTATTACATGGTATGTAACTCTGGTCTTTGGTTGTGACATGCATCTGTATTATTTCAGAGAATCATTAGGTTCTCTGACCAACTGCTCAACTGGCTAAACCATTAAGGCTATCTGTCCTTGGTTCCTTAGGAATGTGAGTGTTGGGGGATGGTAGGGGCAGTTGTCCGTTTAGGTAAACACAACAGTGAACATTTGTGGCAGGAAGGATAAGATGGGGGGGATAACCCTCCCACCTGTGTCACCTAAGATTGATGGGTGGCATCTTGCCACACCCCTTTTAACTATAATAAATACGAGCTGTATATGTAATTTACTTTAGAGGCTCCTCAAATGATTATTCTGTAAGCATTTGACGCATCTCTCTATTTGCAAATAAATTGCTAATTGTGCCAAGAGAATTTTGTCTCTGTCTTACTCCTTTGAGTGTCTATCGATGAAATTTCCATCACAATTGGGAGCTCGTCCTTTGGCTACTTAACCTGGTGTCTCGAATTCATATGCTAGCGGGTCAACCGTGCACGGCCAGAGACTGGGTCTCTGGAGCTTGAATCCTCCCCCGATCGTAGGTTAGCTGCTAGAGGGGTGAGAGCGAAGGCGCCTGGCTGATTTGATATTAGGGATTCATCAGTACAGGTACCCGGGCTGATATTTCAAACTCAGGAGGTAAGGCCACAATACAGTTGGTAATAGGCCATTGGGATATGTGTTAGGGCACATTTTAAATTTGTGGGAATACTATCTCACTTACAGGCAGACGGGTTTATTAACGGTGTTAGGGCACGTTAATTGGGATCAGAGTGTTAGGGCACTCTCGTTTGCGTTAGGACGCATGTATAAGTGTTAGGGCACTTTCGTTTGCGTTAGGGCACAAGTATAAAAGTGTTAGGGCACTTTTGTTTGCGTTAGGGTGCAGGTATAAAAGTGTTAGGGCACTTTCGTTTGCGTTAAGGCGCGAGTATAAGAGTGTTAGGGCACCCTTTGCGTTAAGGCGCAGGTATATGTGTTAGGGCACATTGGAATCTGCAGACGAGGTTAAGGCCTTGATTACCTCGCGAAAGGGCTGACGAGCTTATTAATGCATGCCGGGCATGGTTAATCGAGGTACCAGGGTGACGGATGGTGGCATGACGACCCCATGGTGATCGCTCTGGATCCGGCGTTTTCGCCACGCTTAGGTTTGACGATGGGTTTGTGCGGTAGTACTAGTTATGGACCGACAAAAACTTTCTGTGATGTTTGGACATGTGAACAATTGTATCTTTGGGAGTTATTAGGGTTTTCCGGTAAATGACATTTTCGTTCGGTGACGAATGCGTGGCCTACCGGGCAGATTGGAGGAATATGGCCGAGGTAACGTATGGGAGTTGCAGAAGGTATGATATAAAGTGGTTTCGTAAGCGTTGGCTACAGTATGTAGTAAGTGGTGACTGATGGAAGTTTTGGAAAAATTTGTGTGGAGTTTATTGATCTCTGTTTTGTAGTCCTTTTTGCTCAGGTTGGATGGATTGTCCCTCTGACCGCCCCCACCCTCCCGCGGTGTTCCGCCAGGTCGATCGCTGGGACTCCTTGGGAGTTTTGCGTCGTCCCAGTCTAACCTGTGACACGGCATCGTTGGAGAACTTTCCCTACACTCGACGTAGCCAACCCCGCTGGTGACCAGGATAGCCCCCGACGCGTTTTGCTCCACGTTGGACGTGTTGAGTGTGTCTACGCGAGTCAAGCACTGACTCGTGAAGGGGGAGAAGCACGCGCCAGATACGTACTCTCTGTTGGACCGGCCAGTGTTTACAGCGGCTATGACCAAAGAAGACTACAGACCCGGGGTTGAGGAAGAGACTATGCTAACCGCTACGTTTGCATTTATGAAGCTACCTCTAGACATTCAAATGGACATTTGTTTTCGGAAGATACCCGTGGGAATCAAGACGATGGCTGTTTGTGTAGTGTTCCTGCAAGGACAAAGATATTTCAGGCCACCTCTGGCCTTACCGTGGGCGACATGACGGGAACTGGCAGGAACGCTAACCGCCTGAGGGAGGGGTGCTGACGGTCAGAGGAGGAAGACCAGAGAGCATCTATCGGTGAGATCATTTAGTTTCTTCCCCTCACATATAGATTACAGGATTTATACTTTTTCGTATGGTTTGGTAACCTAGGTAGTTGGTTTCGGGTTGTTAGGTTTGGTGGATTTGTGGAAGTAGATAGTTGGTTTTGGGAAAGTGCGGTTTGGAGTGGTAATTTTATACTACTTAACGGTTGTGAAGAAAAGGTTGTTGTTCCGTGTCCTGATGGCACTAGTTACACTCCCATGCAGTCAACCTGTTGTGGGGCGATTCGTGCGGGTTTTTGAACAGCTCTCTATTGGTGGAATTGGTTTCTGTATAAATGTCTGTTGCATAATTTGAGAAAGATGTCTCGTTTGTTTTTTGTGTTTTGGGGTATTGAGCCCCTATGTCTCCTCGTACTGTATTGTAGGTGTGGGAGATTTGGTCCTGTGGGCTGGCGGTGAGTGGGCCTTGGGTTGATTTCCAACCACGCAGGGAGCGCACTGATGGCTTAGGGGCTATATCTGTTGCGCCACTGATGGCTTAGGGGCTATATCATGTGGTGAGGTTTTACTCCGCATGCTATGCTCAGGGGACCTCGCAGATTTTGTGGAACCTCGACTTTCACCAATTTTAGAGACTGTAGAATGGAGTATGGATTGCTCCTGCGAACCGCCAAAGTTGTCGGACAACTTGTGGTTTTGCGAATAGTTGAGTTGATGGAGCAGTGTAGGTTGGACCTTATGTCCATGATCTGTATGCGGTCATGGCCCGAGTACCAGGCATTTGTGGATGTCTGGTTGTGGCCGACCTAGTAACTGCATTTTCCTTTTGGTATTCCCTGTGCACGAGGGATCCGATTGGCTGCGTTTTGTGTTCCTTCGTGGTATATTTGATCTCGTTCACCGAGAGTTTTTAATCTGGAAGTTTTTTTAATTCACCATGTTTTGCTTGGTTTGGTGTACACTTGGGTGATTGCATTAATTGTGTCGTTACTGTGGTTCTCTGGCGAGGCCCACTCTTTCGGCCTTTGCATCAGCGCCGACTTCGCGAAATAGAATTTGCCTTCCAGTGGCTTGAGGGTGGCTGGCACTGGTGGGGTTCGCCTGATTTTTTAGGATTCATTACAATAATTGTATCCTAACTATAATCCAAGTGATACATTTCTAATTTGTACAATGACGTTTTCCTACTTTGGTAAAACATGATCTCGCGGTTGTACATAACGTTAAAATATTGTGTTCTCTCCTTATGTTTTGTCTGAATTGTAGAATGACTAATCCTCATGGGGATGGTCTTTAACGTTTAGAAAACACGCTGTTTCCCATGAAGGCTAGATTTACATCCAATGGAGTAAGGTAGCCACATCGCGTGTATTCCCCATATAGCCAAAGCCCGTATAATTAGATGTCCTGTTTAAAGTGTTGGATTGGGTTTGGTTAAAACATGTTGTTTCGCTTTGTTTTTGTCTACCTATGATTGCTGAGATAGTACTTGTTCTTTAAAACTAGCGCCTGATACTCGTTAATAAATTTTAGATTCTGAACAGGTACACTGACAAATGGTTGAATGGGATAGAGTGATGTGACTGTGATTTGGAGGTCTAGACTGGAGTATCCTGGGGATGACTGTCTGATTCTAACTTGATTTGGATAATATCATACATTTGTTATCTGTTTACATCGTCCTGTGAGTTTTTCCTTCTTTTCCGACCTATTGTTGCTGTGATGCTATGATAAGCGATAGTTTTTTACACACAGGAGCGATATTGGTTGAGAAGGTTCATACCTTTGTACCATTGGTTAATGTGGGATGTCGGCTAACTTGGTAGCATGACGTCTCTTATTGGTGGCATGTCGTCTTTTACTACAGCTAGTTTGAGGATCATGTCAGATGTTTTTGTGTGGAACTTTGCGTTTCATTAACATTTTGTGCAACCCATTTGGCCTTCATGACCGACAAGCAGTGGGCGACGTCCTGACATGCAGGAAGGGGGGCAGACCCCCTGGGATGGCCTCTACCAAATTTCCCCATTAAATTAAAGTAGCCTATTATTATGGGTTATGTGTGGATGTTCAGACTGGTCGCACCAGGTTGCTTCTAATTTGGTGAAATTCACTGAACTTTCGGAGATTCATTAAGACATGTTGTAATTGGTTTCACGATATAGTTTGGCTATTGCCTGTGGAAATGCAAATTTTGATATACTGATTTGGGTGTTGGTTCTCTGAGTATGACAACTTTGTCATAGGGTTATGTGGATTATAATTCCTTAATACCAGCAACAATGTGGCTTGTATTTGTTTTGGTTTGGTTTGTGGATGTTTTTAGCATTTTAACTTTTCTTTTTGAGTAAAATTCAGTTTGTGGCTCCTTGCTGGGTGAATATTAGATTCATCCTTGCTCTCGATTTTCTTCATGTCCATCCTGTAATGGTTCCGCTTTCACGTATGCAGTCATTTTCTGTTGACTGACGTGGAAGGGAGGGGGGATGTATGACATGATTATCTATGGTGAAAGAGTTGAACTTAGAGTTCAAAGTAAATTAAATTGTTACTTAAAGAGTTACATGAAAAATAAGGTTTTCCTGTTTGCTCAGTTAAATTAGAAATAGTTATATAAGAAAATCTGTTATGGCCCTTAGTATACAGTTACAGTGTTTTGTCTTATTTGGATTTTTGGAAACTGTTTTGTTTGATGTAAAACCTAACATGGTTATGGTTGAGTAGAATACATCTTAACATTTTGATTTGGTTTAGCTGAGAAATAACTAATTTGTTGAGATGAATAATGATTATGAGAATGTGACTGTTCAGTTTGTTTGTTTGATATTTGATTAGAAGTAACCATGTTAATTGGAATAAGTAGGTAAAAAGGTGTAGGGAGCACATTTTGTTATTCCTTACATGGGTACTACGTTTTGGTATGTTTTAATTGAAACTAAGAAAGCAAAGTTGTATTCTAGAACACCAAGTTGAGATGTTTTACATTGTAAAGAGAGGTACAGACCCCCTGGAGTGCGCATCTCACTCACACAAACACCATTGTGGGTGGGGGGGGTCTGCTTGAAATGGGGTTTTGACTTGTTTGATCTCCTCGGAGGAGAAACAGATTTACTGGTGACATTATCAACATCGGGTTTTATAATTTGGCTTCAATTGATACTGTTTTCATTATTTTGGTTTTGAATTGGTTACGACCATTAGCTATCTCTCAAACAGCAAGTCTGGGTTCAGACCTGCCTTGAGATTTTTTTTTTGAGAAAATTGTAACTATTACTTGGAGAGTTTATCTAGTACATACGAGAATTGAAGAGTAAAAAAGGATGGAAGTTGTATCTGGATTCTTTGTTTTCCTGTGTAAAAGTGTTACTTATCAAAGTCTAGATTACTTTTAGTTAATTGAGACCCTCACACCCTGTTTTAGGACAAGGTCTGGAGAGACAGGACAAAAGGGGGGTCGTGATTTATGACAAGATTGCAATGTCTTTGATGTGCTAGGGTAAATGAGAAAAGGCTTGGAGGAATTCACACTGGGTTTCATATGGTAGAGAAATTAAAGGCTACATAATAGTTATGTTAGCTGAACTTCGAGATGGTGTGAAATGTTTTGATTTGCAATGAGCTGTTAGATCATTTATGTGCACCAAAGGTGAATTTGATTGTAGGTCCAAGATAAAACAATCAAATGTAATTATATATATCTACTGTTCTTCTGTTCTTGTAGTTTTGTTAATTGTTGGTTGTTCAACAAACAACACGAAAAGAGTAGAATTGTTATGGTGCTATACTAGCAGAACAGAAGCACCAGGAATGTTAGTGTTTCCACTATTCTGTTACTGTTTACAATTGTTCTAATCAACCTAGACAAAGGAAACAAAGATATTGGATATTCAGGTATACAAATGTAAGTGTTGGGTAGGACTGTGGTCTAATGCATTAGCAAGAAGCAACAAACTAATGTAATGAACATACTTCTGATTGTCTACTGTGCAGTTGCAACTAATCTTCTCAAGGAGAATTCACTGACAGGTACAGGACACTTGAAAGCGATTCAGCAATAAAGGTCTGGTTGGAGCCAGAGAGACTGAGTTTGGCGTTAAGGACAATTGTGAGATGGTCTACGGTATTGCCTGGTTCCTGACAGCTGGACTAATTCTAGTCCTGATGAATCTACCATGAGATGAAGGCAACCTCCAACCGACCGAGGAGAGCTATGGAAGGCTCCGGTTCTAGACAACGTATGCTGGGGTGCGGAAAGATCAACTGGACGACATCATACCACACTGGTTGGGTCCATACCAGGTACATCTCATCTGCTGTCTAGGTAGCTGAGAGAAGAGCCTGGGGTCGACGCCACACGCTACAGGAGAGCTTTGGTGGGTTAAAACTAGGCACAGTGAATTGAAGTCACTGAAGGAAAAGTGTGCTTTTTGGTGCTAGTAACCATCACTTCCAACCCAGCCTGCAGCTATAGAGCCCTTAGATGAAACTGGTCATTTTGGTATTCACAAAGGAGAGCACACAGATTCCCCTGATCTGGCTGATAGAGCAGCTAGAATGGAGACAACAAGAGCTGTGTCATTGTAACCTGCATGTGAACTGTGAAGGACAACACCTTGTAATATACATCTGACTTCTGGTACATCGGTCCGCCAAGAAATGGAGTTAATATGAAGGTAATGGTCTAGAAGCATGTAAATGAAGATTCAGACGTTTCAGGTTTCTTCCATTCTCTAATCATTAGGGTAATGATATCAACAGGGTCATGTTGTTAAAGAGTACTGTTTTGTTGCAGTCTGTATCCTAATGAAGAAATTGTTC
>JACXGJ010000686.1:85785-110675 GCA_016801105.1 Esox niger
CATGCATCTGTATTATTTCAGAGAATCATTAGGTTCTCTGACCAACTGCTCAACTGGCTAAACCATTAAGGCTATCTGTCCTTGGTTCCTTAGGAATGTGAGTGTTGGGGGACGGTAGGGGCAGTTGTCCGTTTAGGTAAACACAACAGTGAACATTTATGGCAGGAAGGATAAGATGGGGGGATAACCCTCCCACCTGAGTGACCTAAGATTGTTGGGTGGCATCTTGCCACACCCCTTTTAACTATAATAAATACGAGCTGTATATGTAATTTACTTTAGAGGCTCCTCGAATGATTATTCTGTAAGCATTTGACGCGTCTCTCTATTTGCAAATAAACTGCTAATTGTGCCAAGAGAATTTTGTCTCTGTCTTACTCCTTTGAGTGTCTATCGATGAAATTTCCATCACACAATTCACAGACATGTCTGACACTATATCCTCTTAGGGGACACTTGGCATAGTCAGTGGGGCTGCAATATTGGAATTGTTGGCTGCTGAAGATGCAAAGTACGCAAAATAATGCTCTAACCTTGTTTTTTTATTTAGCAGAAATACAGTGGCTCTCAATAAGTATTCACCCCACTTGGAATTTTCCTAATTTCATTGTGTTACAACATGGATTTAGTTTTTGCTACTGGTCAACAGAAAAGCAATCCATAAACACAATGTGAAAAATAAAATCTTCAAATAATATTCCTTACAAAGACAAAACTAATTGATAGCATAATTATTCACCCACTTTTTTCAATGTTTAGACCAATTATTGGCAACAGTTAACACCAAGAGGTTTGGAAATTTTTCTATCAGCTTTGCACATCTGGACACAACTCTTCCCCATTCTTCTTTGTAAAATTGCTCTATCTCAATAAAGTTGGATGGAGATTTTTGGAGAACAGACATTTTCTAAATTTTCAACGTATTTGTAAATAGCAGTCTGAGTTTTCATTGCGCCACTGCAGCATACTAACCTTTTTGTTTTTAAACTGCTCCAGTGTGGCTTTAGCTTTTTTGGGGTCATTGTCCGTTTGGAAGATTAATCATTTTCCACAAAGCATATGTCCCACATCTCTTGCAGACTTCAGAAGGTTTTATTCTGTTGTGGCAATTTCTTAACTAATGTACATTGGATACATGTTTGCTTATCTATCACCTGGTATGTAACTCGGGTCTTTGGTTGTGACACACATCTGTATAATGTCAGAGGTACTCTGAATAAGGGTATCAGTCCTTTGTTCCATAGGAAATGTAGGAGAGGGAGATCTGGTATTTGACTAGGGGGCACAATTGACTGGTATCCGCAGTTTATAGGGTTACTCAGTGATATGCACATCTGTGTGACTCATCAGGGCATCTATTGTCTGTCAGGATGCTGCAAGCCCTCTTCAGAGTTGAAGAGGTTACCCATGTGGAGAAGGACATCCTGCCATTTGTGTGAAGCCTAGGTAGTAATAGAACAAACGGAATGTGTTCTATTGAGTTAGAGCAGATGTGCAGCATCATACCACATCCCTTTTAACTGTAATAAATACTCATGTTCATGTATTTTCCTTTAGAGGCTCCTCAAATGATTATTCTGTAAGCATTTGAAGCGTCTCTCTATTTGCAAATAAACTGCTAATTATGCCAAGAGAATTTTGTCTCTGTTCTTACTCCTTTAAGAGTGTGTATTGATGAAATTTCCACCACACTTCCAAGATTTCTCTGTACTTTGCTTCACAGTAGGGATGCTTCACAACAAGGATGGTGTTCTCATGATGATGTGCAGTGCAATTAGCATAGAAGGAAAATTAGGAGTATTCCATAGGCTTTTAGATGTTTTTATCTTTCATTGTGTAATCTACTCAAAATATTCTATAATAGTTGAGAAAAAGAAAATTCTTCAAATGTTTACTAATGATTAAAATATAGCAGTTGCCTATGTTTTCAGACCATCAGTCACAGCCACCCTAAATTAGTTTAGGAGTAAATTATTGGTGAAATATTTATAACTACGCTTCCCTCGGTCCACGATAGAATATCTGTAAGATCCATCAGTTAAAAGAGAATAACAATGAATGTCTACAATTTGTCTGTGATTGTTGGACCGTCTGTCTTAGCATGCATCTCTTATATGCAGGAAGATCAGGGTCCATTAGCGTGAGTGTCTTCTGGTTGTACTACTCTCCGACAATTTACA
Source organism: Esox niger (assembly GCA_016801105.1). NCBI lineage: Eukaryota > Metazoa > Chordata > Actinopteri > Esociformes > Esocidae > Esox > Esox niger. The sequence continues at coordinate 87,966 of JACXGJ010000686.1, forward strand.
GCAATAACATTTTGTGTGAACAAACTGCACATTTTAGAGTGGTCTTTTAAGATCCACAGGTGATACTGCTGCCTAAATAACTTTTTGATATGCCCCACCTGATGGAGTGTCAGCAGAGATTAGTTTTACATTTAGTAGGAAAGGAAAAGGCAGGTTGAACGCAACTACAAACTGTCGTGCAAACAAGCCAGTATCCCCCTTGTAGCCACCTCTCCACTGTCTTTTGTGTTAAGTTTCTCCCTCTCTTGCTCCCCTCCCCTTTCCATTTTTGTTAATAAAATGGCCACCAGGGCACATGAACACACCCTCTGTCCATTCCATATGTCTATTCCTGGTACACAACCTTGCAGTGGAAACCAATGCAGTCTCAATTTTTCTAACTGGTAAAAATGTATAAAAAAATAACACCAAAATAAATAAAAAATACATTTGACATGCTAAGCAACAGCAATGACAAAGCAATTACTCTTGAGTACCACTCTTGGCACACATGCTATAGGTTGCTGAATCCTGCATCATTTGACAAGTTTGAGCTAACCGGTGCTTGTTTTCTTGATGTACCAAACCGTTGATTCTTGCATGCTTAATGATTTGTTTGTCTCTAATCAATTCTATTCAGATTCATCTGCATCATGAGGGCCTTCTTGACTTGCAGTGACACTTCTTTGGTCAGACACAAGCAACCAACTTCCAATGCAAATCCTAGAAAATTATAGACATCTCCCCCATGCATGGACTAATGATGCAAACAAGACACAAGTGAGGCAATGATGCAAACACAAGAGGCAAGCTGGACTGCATTGAATACTTTTGCAATTTACATTGTTCAACCCACATGTAAACTAGCTGGATGCTGGTAATGTTAATGTTATTTTTAGCTAGCAAGCCTGCTAATTTGCTCATAATTAACATTACCATGGCATAGTGTAGGATGGCGCACTCTGAGGTCCATTTTACCCACTACTTTCTTCTTCATAATTTACAATATTTTTATTGTAGATTAATTTGTCCCATACCCTTTTCCCTCTTGAAGCTATTGAAGGGCAGTTGTATTTGAAAGTCTGTATTTAATATAAAATATAAATCATAATACTAGTACTAAATAATATAATAATATAAGATATCAATGTTCATTGATAATTGTTTTATTATATGTGCACATGTGCTTGTAAAACCTGACTTTCAATTTCCACACAATCCACTAGCACACTTATTTTGATGTGGAAATGTGGATAATATTAAATTGAGACATTGATCACTTTGATTTCTACTGTTACTCTCCCAACCAAAAATAAGATATATATTAAAATGTTATCACTACACTTTAACCATTCAAATGAACAACACAGTTCAAAACGGGACACTAGAGATGCCACGATAATTACATTTTCCTATAATTACCTGCTTGTGTTGGCCAATAAAATAACCGATAATTAAAAAAAAATTGTAGTTCAAAAGTTAGGTAAGAAAGGCTGTCACAAGATGTTGTGAGTACAGATTTCAGATTTCATAGCGCTGACCTAAACAAATATAACTGATGTCACTTTTGTAAACTGTCATGGTGTGGTTATGCAAGAACATGACGTGGAGGAGGAATGTGCCAAGCGTTTTAATAAAGGCAAAGAACACTTGAAAATACAGTGCACAGAGTGACACTGCTATAGAAATACCATCTTTAAGAACTCTTCACCCCGCGAATACAAATTAGGAGACACAGGCCACGAACAAGGCGTTTTTGCATAACAATTACATAGTATTACATAAATTCAAAATGTTTGTGATGAAGAGATTCTGTTTTTTTTGCTGTTTTTGTGTTTACGTGGCACCTTTCCTGGTTGTGGTCATCATATTCAGACTAACCTTATGTTGCACCTGACCAATGAAAAGGATGCAGATTTTCGAAATTCAACCAATGTAAGATTGTTGCTAGGCAAAATATTAGATTTGACCGAATCTGGGGAAGGTAACACTTACGTATTCTAGCATATAAAAAACCCATAGGAATGTTAATTTCAGTTGGCACACCCTCGGAAGAGTGTACAGAACATGGAGAAGGAATGCTAACACCATGCTAACAACATGCTAACGCAGAGCACAGACAGAGAAAGGATAGTTTTTAGTGTTTTTTAGGTAATAGCGTTTTCAACAGGCTTATTATTATTAGTATAAAATGTCAAAACGTAAAACACTTTTACCCGGTATATAGCCATAGTCCTTTTCGGTTTTCATATGATGGATTTCTGCGTTACTCCAAAACAAAGGAAGAATGCTAACAACATGCTAACACTGGTGCAGAACAACAGAGTCCAAATATAGGACTGGTAAGTAAACATCAAATTACGATAATTAATTTATCGTTAAATAATATAATAAAAATTTGATCAGAATAGATATTGTCTGCTTTGCATATTTGGAATGGCTGAACTGTTCCACAAGATTGTTTCTGGTCTGACTTCAATGATAAATAGTAAATTACTAATGGGTGTCATAAATATACTGGACTGCTTACACAAAAGGTGAATATTTTCATTGTTCGGTTCACACTTATTGAGATACACTACTTACACTACTTATTTGTCAAAGGAAAAGGGTTTGAAATGTATTTTTGTAATGGCAGAACAGTTCTACAAGGCTGTTTGTGGTCAGATTTCAGTGATAAATTTAATAATACTAATACTATCATAAGAATATTAGACTGATTGCACAAAACGCAAGTAATTTCATTGTTCTGTTCATATTTATTGTGATACAATGCATATATATGCATAGAAAAAGGGTTTGAGAAGTGTTTTTGGAATGACAGAACTGTTCCACATGAGACGTTAATGTAGAGTATCACTTTGGTGATTTATGACCCTGGTGGGCGGGGATTTCTGATTGATTTGACAGGTGGACGGGATATTATGTGTTAAATATAAAGAAGGGTCAGGACTTTCAGACCATTTTTTATTCTAACAAGAGATGCGTCTTAAAATCACATCTGCCCATAGTAATGGTACCTAAATAACCAATAGTAGAACTTGCAGTATATGCAGGTTGAGAAACATCCCATATTTTACACAAGGTTTGTAATCCACCAAAGCGCTACAGTAAACCATCATTGCATGAGCAATGCAATTACTTTGAAGGAATAATCAGTGCCTGGGCCAACCACACATTATGACTAGATTGATTGTATTGTGGTTTGGTTTAACTTCATGTTAAAAATAAAAACTATGATTATGGTACATGTGTATGTATGATCAATAATGCTCTGTGAAATAAAAATGGTTGTTTGAAGTCAGCATTAACTTTTAAGCTGCATTATGTGACAAAACGTAACAAACGTACGCAGAAGGAAAAGTATAAACTTGCATGAACAACACTGCTTCGTTGACAGGTCAAGATATGTTACTTCAGTAATCAAAACATTTGTAAAGACGTCTTATGAAATAGTACAATGAGGATTAACGCGAGATTGGTTTAATCTCATTGGTAGAAATGTTTAATAGGCAACGATGGTTACAAACTGTAGTATTTGCGAGTTTGAGAATACCTGTTTGTGTAAGTGTGGGTTGATTCTGGGACTTCCGGGTAAGATGTGTTGCATTTTTGTAACAACTTGAAGCAACTGCGAAATCCGATTTTTGATTGCTGTTTTATGTACTTGTGTTTGTTAAATGTTGAACAGATTAATGTAGAAATGGTGAAAATAGCCAGCGTTTATATGTAAGCGGATGAATTTGCCTTTAATAGGTCAAATTAAATCACATGATTATTACGGCTGAGCCGCGAAAACTAACAAGAACCGTGTTTCTACCGGACAGGAAGTATCAATATATTTGGTTGTCAATTGCCAACAATTATTTGAACTAGCTAGTTAAGCTTTATACACAATTTTAAGAACGATGACATGTACCCGATGACAAAGTTAAGAGGCTTGACCTGCTGGATGCACCCTGGCTCCGGTGTAAAGACAATATTAAATCCACGGCTTCCACAGAAGACAGCCATTGTTCCAGCGCAGAGTAGCCATTTACATAGTAAGTACATGTTATTTTAATTAAAATAATAATTTCAATTCTGTTGCGGTTATAATCTCTAACAAACGACACATTTGAACTTTTTATGAATGTATAAAACAATCAAATGTTGGCGCAATACACAGCTTTTATCTGTCTTTCATATTGTCTGTTTTATCTGTTCTTTGGTTTAGATTGAATGTACTTAAACCCCACCGTGTTCGGAAAACAAAAGTTTTAACCTTCTAGCCTTGGTAACTAGACTTTTAACATAATAATCAGCTTTAAATACCTGATTGTTAAGGTGTACGCATGTGCGATTTTGGTGTGCCATGCGGGGTTCGAAGGGGTGTCTGTGTTTAGTCACCTGCTAGTAAAACGTTTTCTGTCCGGGTCCCGCCGCCTGCGGCCGGTGGTCCGGCGGACGTTGCCAGAGTGGGATCTGACTATGGTGCTGGACGCGTTGTGATGCGCCGTTTGAACCCATCAAACAGATACCTTTGAGGACGTTGTCCCTCAAGATGGCACTCTTATTGGCCCTGACCTCTGCTAAGCGGGTCAGCGACCTTTGTGCTCTGTCGACACAGCCTGGCTGCCTCACTATGGTGACGGCATCAGAGCAGTGTCGTTGCCTAACCCGGCCTATCTTCCCAAGATCATCAAGGCGGCGTTTCGTTCCACAAGAATGATGCTGTGGGCATTTTCTCCTCCCCATGCAGGTGCTAGGGAGGAGAGGTTGCATTGCCTGTGTCCGGTGTGCGCTTTGGCACAATATGTGCAGTGCACGGCCATGATGCGGACCGCGCCCCAGCTATTCGTTGGTTGTGTGAGGCAATTGGTCTTGCGTAAGTATCATGCGGAAAGCCCGCGTCTAAGGGGTTTGGGGCGCACTCCACGCGTGGAGCAGCAGCCTCAGCCGCCTTGTTTAACGGTGTGGGAGGGGAGGACATATGCGCGGCCCTGGCCGGGCTGATGGCTGGACGCTCACTTTATGGCTGCTTGAGCGTTCATTAGGGCGCCAAGCTGGGGGCTCGGCGTGTTTGGGCTGGCCTTGGATGCTCCGAGGAAGTTTTACACAGACTGAGGAGGTACCCGCAGGGTTGGTGCAGTGTGTGCGTTCGTACTATGAACTGGGTGTTGACACTCGGACGTACATTTACAATAGCTGAGCAGGATGGACGCGGCTTGGGGACGCGTGGAGTTCGCGCGCCGGAGCTGCTCTGCTGGACACTTCTCTGAATGAGGTGGGTGACCAGCAGGGAGTACATCTTGGGCTCGCTCGCTTTGCCCTAAACCAATAGGAGCAAAGCCCCTATGGGCAAAGCTTCACAATATAGAACGACAGTTACATTCGTAACTCCAGTTCTATGAGTGGAGCGTAGCCCATAGGGTTCGCGCCCTGGCCGGTCTCTGGTAAACTTTTCTAATGAAGAAAGATATATCGGGAGGCTGATGCGGGGTATGTGACCTGCTTAAATAGCCGAGGATGGTGTCCACAGGCAGGTCGATTTGCATATTTTAATGTTCAGTGGCTGCCTTACGGCAGAGGGATAAACCAATAGGAGCAAAGCCCCTATGGGCGACGCTACACTCATAGAACTGGAGTTACTAAAGTAACTATCGTAACGAATCTTTAATCACAATTAATACCATATAGGTCCAGATGTTTATCTCCTATACCGGTTGAAAATCTTCAGTTTCGTCATGAAATTAGGTTAAGCCTGCCAGGGGTTCTCTGCTGGTCCAACAGACCCTGCAGGAACGACAGGACACTGCTCATGTCACAACACAGGGGATCATCCCCTGCGTCTTTGCACCAGTGGGTAAAGATCTTCCAGCTACTAGCCGGGCTAGCAGATGTGGAAGCTGCTCTAGCACCCTGAATGGTTGCTACGACGGCCTCAGTCAGACCCCGTCGCAGAAGCCTGGCCCTTTCAGGAGCCAGGCCCGCAGCGGCTGACCCAACACGGGGAACACCCCAATCGAGCCGTTTGCCTGAGACAGCGCTCCCTGGCGGTGTTGGATCGGCCCCCGACGACTCCACCACCATCTGAGCCGCCTCCGCAAACCACAGAGCCCCCGGACGAAACGGGGAGATCAGAATGAGCGACGGCCCCTTCGACCGCACCCGAGAAATGACTGGGAGAATGCATTGGGGGAGAGGAAAAGCGTACAGCAGGACCCTCGGCCACGGCTTATATGCCATCGTGTCCACGCCCAACGGTGGTTCGTCTCTTGCACAGAGTGAAAACCACAGGGGGCAGTGCATGTTCTCTTGGGACGCAAATAGGTCCACCTGTGCTCTACCGAAACGTCTCCACACCTCGACCACAATGTCGGGATGAAGACGCCACTCGTCGTCCCAGGTACCCCCCCGAAGACAGCAGGTCAGTCCCCACATTGAGCTCTTCGGGAATGTGGAGCGCCTTCAGAGACCTGAGGTGCAGTTGGCCCATTCCCAGATCTGTACCGCTAACAGGTGGAGGGGCAGGGACCTGACCTGTTTTCGTACGCGACCGCAGTACGGTTGTCCGGCCACACCAACACGTCCTGGCCCCGCAGGGTCAGTGCGAAGTGCAGTAGCACCCGCCTGATCATGTCTAATTCCAACCAGTTGATGTGGTGCTCCGACGGAGACCACACCCCCTGATCGAGTATGACCAGCACGTTCTGCCCCAGCCGGCCAGAGACGCATCCATGAAGACCGGGACATGCAACAATAATCTGCCCATGGGCACACCACGCCGCAAAGTATCTGGGTCCCTCCAATACGCCAACTCCGACTCGAGAGAGGCCAAAACCTTGACCAACATTCGGTGATGCCGCACCAGATGCAGCCATGCAAACCAGCGCTGAAGACCCCTCATACGCAGGAGTCCCAGCGGCACCAGTGTGCTGAGGACATCAGGCATAGCAGTGACATGACCGAGAACAATGAGACCATCCTCAGCGGTCGGACATGGTCCAATGCTCGCAGAGTGGTCACCCTGCGTGCCTGGGAACTCTGACCCCCTGACATCTCAGTGGACCCAACGCTGCCTCCACGCACTTGGTGAAAGTGTGCGGTGCCAACGCGTATCCAAACGGCACCCTCGAGTACTCGTACGCCTGACCCTGAAACGCAAACTGCAGGAACTTCCTGTGCGGCGGCAGGATTGGGATATGGAAGTACGCATCCTTCAGGTCCACGCTGACGCAAAAATCCCCGGGGTGGACACACTCCAGGAGACGTTTTGTTGTGAGCATGAGAAACTGCCGCTTGGACACCCATGCGTTCAAGGTCCAAAATCAGCCTAATGCCGCCCGTCTTTTTGGGTACCAGAAAGGTCCACCAGGACCACAGACACCGCCTCCTTCTCCAGGAGATCTGCAATCTCCCCCTGCAGGGCAGCGACCTTCACTGGAGATGGCATAACTGTCTCCACGACCCCTGAGAATGGGGGCGGCGCACAGTGAAATTGTAGCGCGTAAACCTTCCTCCTGTCCAGCCAATCTGGAAGTGTGCAAAGCCGCCGCCACTCTGAGTAGAACAGAGAGAGCGATCGAGCACTAAGCTGGGGTGCTGTGGCTAGCCATTGACTGTACGCGGCCTCCACCCCGACTGGCGCGGGAGGACCGTCCGCGAATAGCCATCCCGCCCCTGGTGGGGCCTCCTCGAAAGGGAGGAGAAGACATCTGTGCCGCCTGTGCCGAGCCGTCCATCCCCCCTCTGGTTCCATCCGTAACCAGGGGGATAGAGGCCCTGCCACTTTGCCCCGCTCATACCTGCCCAGGCCCCCGTGCCCACCGGCCACCACAGTGGCAGTATGAGGGGAAGCCGCAGGCTCATAGAGCCAGAAACCATCGTCACTGGTGTCTGTTATAAAGGCTCGCCCACCGATAAATAAGGTTCAACCAATGCTTTATTTATCTTAACAGTGGAGCCCTCCACCAAACTCACACAGGGTGGAGATGCGTCCGAGGGACACACCTCCCCAAGGAATCAGGTACGACGCTTCTTGGGGAGCCTGTCCATTCACACCTGTCTAGGAAGAATGACGCAGGCAACACACACAGGCTCCATATTACCACCACGCGCAACAAAGCGTGTGTGTGTGTCCATGGCCGAGTCTAACTCGGCACACTGGCAACTCATTACAGACGTGGCAGGCATGGCAGCGCCGTAGTAACAACAGGTGATGAAGCCGTCCTCGGCTGTAGAGAAGTCAACGTAATATTATTTTGCATAAGATTAAACTTTTTTAATGAAGAAAAAAGGGAGGCTGAAGCGGGGTATGGGACCTGCTTATATAGCCGAGGACGGTGTCCACGGGCAGGTTGATTTGCATATTTTAATGTTCAGTGGCTGCCTTACAGCAGAGAGATAAACCAATTGGAGCGAAGCCCCTATGGGCAAAGCTTCACGATATAGAACGTGGAAGTATATAAAAAAAAAATCTGAATATATCTAGTCCAGCGTATGAAGTCAGTGAATGGCGCTGCCAAACCATATTTTATTAAAAAGAGGAGATTCTATTGATTAAGCCTCTAAAGACCGGCATCTCTCTCGTCGCCATAGGAAACCAATGGGGGGAGCTTGGAGTTCCATAGGGGAAACATTTTCATGGTTAGTGTTTTATGGCAAGGAAACCTACTGGCCTGTCCAATCTTATTTAAAAGGGGAGGTTCTCCTTATTAAAATGGTGCACGGCTTGAAAAAATCTGAAAATGTACATTTGAGAGATCTGAAGTAGACATCTTCATCCGCATGTACAGTGGGGAGAACAAGTATTTGATACACTGCTGATTTAGCAGGTTTTCCTACTTACAATGCATGTAGAGGTCTGTAATTATCATAGGAATCTAAAACAGAAATCCAGAAAATCACATTGTGTGATTTTTAAATAATTAATTAGCATTTTATTGCATGACATGATTATTTGATACATCAGAAAAGAAGAACTTAATATTTGGTACAGAAACCTTTGTTTGCTATTACAGAGATCATACGTTTCCTGTAGTTCTTGACCAGGTTTGCGCACACTGCAGCAGGGATTTCGGCCCACTCCTGCATACAGACCTTCTCCAGATCGTTCAGGTTTCTGCACTGTCGCTGGGCAATACAGATTTTCAGCTCCCTCCAAAGATGTTCTATTGGGTTCAGGTCTGGAGACTGGCTACGCCACTCCAGGCCCTTGAGATGCTTCTTACGGAGCCACTTCTTAGTTGCCCTGGCTGTGTGTTTTGGGTCGTTGTCATGCTGGAAGCCACGACATGTCTTCAATACTCTTACTGAGGGAAGATCTCGCGATACATGGCCCCATTCATCCTCCACTCAATACGGTGCTGTCGTCCTGTCCCCTTTGCAGAAAAGCATCCCCAAAGAATGATGTTTCCACCTCCATACTTCACGTTTGGGATGGTGTTCTTGGGGTTGTACTCATCCTTCTTCTTCCTCCAAACACGGTGAGTGGAGTTTAGACCAAAAAGCTCTATTTTTGTCTCATCACACCACATGACCTTCTCCCATTCCTCCTCTGGATCATCCAGATGGTCATTGGCAGACTTCAGATGGGCCTGGACATGCGCTGGCTTGAGCAGGGGGACCTTGCATGTGCTGCTGGATTTTAATCCATGACGGCATAGTGTGTTACTAATGTTTTTCTTTGAGACTGTGGTCCCTGCTCTCTTCAGGGTCATTGACCAAGTTCTGCCGTGTAGCTCTGGGCTGATCCCTCACCTTCCTCATGATCATTGATGCTCCACAAGGTGAGATCTTGCATGGAGCCCCAGACTGAGGGAGATTGATGTACCTATGGTAAAAATAACCGACCTCTATATGCTTTGTAAGTAGGAAAACCTGCAAAATCAGCAGTGTATCAAATACTTGTTCTTCCCACTGTATAAAATTTTCCATGGGGAAACAGCAGGTTCAGTGATCGGAAAGTAATGTGTATTTCTGAAATGGTAAAGGATAATGTTAGATGTTATAGGACATTTCTGATTAGCAGTTTAGTAAGGATGCCTGTAAACTTAGTGACATTTTATAAACGTCTTCTAAATGAAGGTACTATATACTTCCAAGAGACGGCAGCATAAAGACAAGTGAAAAGGCTCTGATTTTTATTTCCTACCCAATTAGAGAACCCTGTGTAGATGAGGATCAATTGGTTAGGCAATTTTCATTACGTTTCGTGTAATCTGTTGGTGTGTTACAAATAAAGACCTTTGTGAGTCTGGGAAGCCGTGAAAAGGGAGCATAGCAAGAACTTCGCTGTGTAGCATTTTCGCTCACTTCCACATAACCACCTCACTCTCAAACAAATATTCTCGCCGGCGCGTTCTTTTCTGTGACGTTCAATATTAGTCAACGTATGAGTTATTCACCGAAGAGTGCGTTATGCCACCCCTATTCCAGCCCGTTTACAATTTTTCCGACAATTAAGAGGAAAGTCTATGCAAAACACAATAATGAAGTGGTTGATTTTGTTTAACTAGCCTTAAGTGGCCAGCGGTAGTAGTAGTAGCTGACTTACCAATTTCTCATGCCAAAATCTTTGCCGTTAACAACAAGCATCCCTGCAGATTTGTTTATTTAAATACGACTTTTCTATAGATACTTTTCTATATATGATATTGTGCCCTAATCCCCTCCCTACAAGCAACACGCCCATCACAACAGGTACATCACACCCAGTCAGTATATATAATTGCGAAAACATCTTTATGTTAAATGCCATTAAATGTCGTTTCCACGTGCTCTTTTTGGAGGTCGTACCTGCGCAATTCATTAGAAGTTTATGGCTCAATAAGGGGAGACTATTCAATATAACGATGTCTGAGTCTTTACCCATTCTGCAACAAGACAAAGACTTGTCCGACTGGGCATCCAGACATAATCTTTCGAGATTTAAAACCGCTAGACCCCTACTTTGGTATTGTTAAGGCCACGGTGTGTCCACCAAAAGGCCTTAATCAACCCGTTTTACCGCAGAGGGTCGTCAGTAAGATGTTATTTCACTTATGTGCTGAGTCTGAAAACCAGGTAACTGATTGTTCACATACTGATTTAGAAAGATCTTTAACTGGTGTTTCTATTGAGGTGGTTAAGGCTATTGAGAAAGGTTATCGTGTTGTGAAAATATTCAAAGACTGGGAGTTCATCAGGACATCAGATAATCTTTTTGCAGATTACATGAGAACATTTCTGAAGCACAAGCAGGAAGATATGTTTGTAATCAGTGGTTGACAATGATGCTAAAGAGCAGTATATCCGTGAATATCATGAAGAGGAGGGTATGCATCTTACCAAGGAAAACATTGTTGTAAACAGTGCTAGACGATCTTTGGCTAAATAGGCAATGAATAGTGTTTGGGGTAAGACGGGTGAGCGGACTAAACTTATGAATACAATGTTAATTACATATCCGGAGGAGTTAACCACTACCTTTTTCTAGTGAAATAGAAGTTGGTTATTTCTCTTTCATCTCAGACACAGTTGCGATGGTACAGTGGCATTGCAACATATTTATTGCCACGTTCACAACAGCTTATGCTAGACTCGAGTTGTATTCACATGGGGATTGGGTGCCCCGACCAATGAGTTACCGGATGGTGACAGCATCACTCAATTTGTTAGTGTTGGGCCAAAGACATACCGTTACAGAACAGTAAAAGGTCTGACCTGTCCCAAAGCAGAGATGTTCACAAGTAATTTTTTGGAAGTCCAAGTCGAGTCTCAAGTCTTTGAGCTCGAGTCCAAGGCAAGTCTTTTGCCACAAGTCCAATTCTTGTCTCAAGTCTCTGTTGCCATCTGATCTGTCCCTAACACTGTATTGTTAAATCTTATGAATTCAAAGCATGTCCTGTAGCTACCATCCATACAGTACAGAATCATAATTAGTTGTAGGATCACTCTATGTGGTCTACTGCAATGCAATCTGAAGAAACACAAATTAAGAACTTCAAATTAAGAAAGTTTCAATTTCATAACTGTATTTTTCAAAATGTTGGTATCTGCACCAAAAAATACATGTTTGTGTTACTAACTGGTTGTAAAGCCCAACCTCATAATGCATTACATTTTTCAATGTTCAAAGTATCATAACTGTATTTTTCAAAATGTTGGTATCTGCACCAAAAAATACATGTTTGTGTTACTAACTGGTTGTAAAAGCCCAACCTCATAATGCATTACATTTTTCAACGTTCAAAGTATGAGGGAAACATCTGTATTGCAAGTGAATATACCAACAATGGTGCAAACATGTGAGAACTGATACTATCCGTATTGCTATTTAACAACTAGAAAACAGAGAAAAAATGTATCAAGAAATTAAAATCAAACAATTACCACTTAAACTGAAATAAGACCATTTGATCTCCTAAATTAGCTCTCTCAAAACTCTAGATATGGGCCAGATGACCTTCCTAGCAACACATTTTGGTGGCTTTAAATCCACCAAAAGTCTTTAAACAACAAATTGTTTACATTTCAATAAGACCAAGTATGACAGTGTCTTTGCCGAAAGACTGGCACAGTGAGGACGCATGATAAGCCCTCCATGGCTGAACACCCTCTCCACTGGTGCGCTGGTAGCCAGGACCGCAAGCACTCTCATAGCCACAAGATAGAGTCGCGGGAACGCCTTGGACGTTCTTTCCCATAACTCAAGACAGTCCACTTCATCTTCATCAGATGCTACCTGGATATAGCGAATGAGCTCAGCCTGGACAGATGAGCCATGGTCCACACTTTTCTTGGTGGTTTTCTTCCAGTAGACAAAGAAAAGTCATGGATTTTTAGCAGATGGTGACTCCTCCTGATCATCGTCTCCACTGCTGTAGGGTCAGTTTCTAAACTTGAACTTACAGACCTAGTCTGGGCTGATCAAAAACAATGTTTAGCATCATGGGACTGCAATACACAGTGTCAATGTTGTGAATCAATCTAGGAAGACAATATACAACATGACTGGCATTTTTTATATGCATAATGTGATGTGTGTGATAGTTTGTGTTTGCAAATCATGGGTACACTGTACACATACCTATTATAATCTCCTTGACTTTACTTCATCTGGTGTCTGGACATCTTGCTCTAGCCAAAAGAGGCAGATAGATGGATCAAGTAATGCTGACATCATGTAGACAATGTCCCCAAATGGGTGGTGATGGACATCACCGGAACAGGAAGCTAACAGTTGGTGCCGTGACGACCCGGATGATGGTTTGATTGACGAATCAAACCACTCTAAAAGAACAAGTCAGTAATATCAGCATGGGAATCCAGATAATCCACATCTGGAACAAAAGGAACACCAAGGAATTTTGCTTTTTAAGCAATGGGAACCTGTGGTGAGGACACACAAGACATATGTTGACACCGAAAGATTATGTTTTCTTAGTCTTGGTCCAAAGACACAACACAAGATACAAAATCTTCCGTGTTGTGATGGAAATGAAGACTTAATATAGGCCACTCTTTTTAAAGTGAGAAACCTTCATTATTCAACTAGAAATCCTTGCTAGGCGGATAGCAGGTTGACGCGTGTGCGGTAGTTAAAGGAACTAACAACGTGGTAGAGGGACTGCAGCCCTGACGTTGTAATTAATGTTCAAAATAATGGCGCGACAAGGATCATTAACAATGATGCCTAAAATCGAAATGGACAGAAAGAAAAATAAAGTTTTCCGGCTAAACGAGATGGATTCCAAGGAAGTTGTATATGGACAGACGGAGCGTGTGGTACATACGAAGAGAAAAGACAATGGGAAGTTAAGATGGCCGAGAGGGAACGACCGTCGTAAGGCGGGAAAGGAGACAAAGGAGCCAATGTGCGCAAATTCAATCGGTTTCACCACAAGGCGGACCGACAGGAGTCTCGAGATGGAGTCACTTTTATGGGATCCTGGAATTATGGACGATACTATGAACTGGCGTGAGCTTTCATAATCATTGATTCATAGAGTTCTTAAATGTTAATTTCCTAAAACGTGTCGTACCTAACCAAGGAAACCTGATCACCTTCCTCGGTAATACCCAAGCTTATTTATCTAAAAATATTACATGTAGTTTGAAAAGCACTTGATGGTATATAGCATGTTTTAATAGGCATTCAAAATAACCTGTTTTGTTCATTCATGCTTTAACATGTTTTAATTGGTATTCAGGAAATAGCCGGTTTGTTGTGCTTTCTGATGATAATGTTTAAAATCGTTAGTGTGACAACTACGCCATCTGCTGACCATCCTCCCCCTGCAGGAGGCGGGCCTCAGCGCTCAATGTCACCTGCCTTCTAACACCACCGCCCATCATCAATCCATCACACCTGTCATCTTTTTTAGCGCACCTGATCACCATCCAGTCCTTTCCCTCCAGTATATATGTTCCCTCTGCTCCCTCTGTCTTTGTGTGTTGTTGTCTCGCCGTTTGTGAGCATACGTCAGCTCTCATCATTAAAATACATGAACAGAACTACATCGTCTCCGCAGTCTGCTTCACCTCCGTCCTACAAATACACTGACAGTTAGGCCTTCATGGTCTAATGGCAATGTGGGTAGGCTTTCACAGACCTACTACATGCTACATTTCACTAGCACATGTGGATACATCTGAAACCTAGCGATGAATTAGAAATTGGTACAATGATTTTCTAATCTGGTAAAATAGTCTCATGGTTTAAAAGGTTAAAGTATTGTGTTTTCTCTGTCCCCTGAGGACTGAATAGTTTCCTCCAAGTTGGAATGTGTGTTTTCCCTCTTTCTATGTCTTGTCACAGGACGACTGATAAGAGAGAAACAACACACTAAGGGTGATTACTTTTTTAAAATAGGTAAAACACGTGGCTTTCCATGTACACTGAATTTGGTTCTAATATGTTACAATTTGGTTTTAGACAAAAGATTGAGATTACAGTCTCATGTAAAATTAGGAAAAAGGGTGAAAAACAGCCAACCCGAGTTTATAACCCATGAAATGTGATGTTTTATCTTAAATGCTGAATTGAGTTTGGTTAAATAATATAGTTTATTTTTGTGTCACGGCACTGTTCAAAGAATGGAGTCAAGCGCAGGAAAGTCGTTGCAATATATATTATATTTTAAAGAAAGTGCAGCATTCTACAATCAAACATACAGCATAAAGGCTCGTTGACACAGAGCAATAACCCACAAAACCCCAACCTAATCAACAGACACACAGGGGCAGTGGTTTTAGAAAGTCGGTGACGCCGACCGTAGGAGCCTCGGTGCACCAGCTGGGGGAGCTTCAGATGGAACGGTGACATTTTGTTTGTATTACCAATGATAACTGGGATAATACTTGTTTTAAAACAGATACCTGATACTTGTTAATGGAGTTTAAATTCTAAGATGGTAAATTGACTAATGAATAAATAGGGTATTGATGTTAATAGTGTTTAAGGCCTACATTGAGTGTCCTTTGGGTCACTGATTGTACCTTGATTCTAGTGACATCATACATCAGTTTTCTGTCTCCATTGCCATTCTTAAGAGTTTTCTTAATTTCCACCCTAATTTTGAGTTGCTGTGTAGATCACCTTTTTACAAACAGCTAAAAAAATATTAGATGAGTTGGACACTAAATCTAAATCTTCTGTTAACGAATGATGTCGGCTAACTTGAAAGGATAGTCTGAAGACCATGTAAGATGTTTAATGTGTGGGAATTTAAAGTCTGTATACTTTTAACAAAAGATTTGGCCTTAATGGCCTAACTGCAGAGGGTAAATTCCTGAGCTCCAGGAAGGGGGGCTGACCCCAAGGATGACCAAGGATGAATCAGATTGATTCATGGTAAAATATTACTTAGGGTTAATAATTAATGTTTACTGGTCTCAACTGTGGTGTTTCACCAATACAAGCATAGTCAGTTTTGGGATAATCAAACATTAAGTAAAAGCTAAATATATTTTTCTCTCAATTGCTTTAATGTTGAAATGTATGGTTTTGAAACCAACTGTAGTGAGGATAGAGGCCAAAAAGTTATCCCCATTGTTAAAGATAGTCATTTTTATAAATAGAACCATAGGCGTGGTCAAAGAAAATTTACAAAAGTTTAGAATTTGGCTAACCACCAGAGATTTGGAATAAAAGTTGGAGAATGTCACTTAAATATAGAAGGTTAATCAAGACATTTTTTTTGTCACAAGGTAGTTCGGTCATTACTTGTACAATTTTGGTGCTGTGGATATGCTAATATAATCACCCTGGTGGTTGCAGTCGGTATATCACTGGAATTGGGCTGGAGGGTTTCTCCTACAATTTGGTTGTGCAGCTTATCCCCTAGTGGGCAAACCACTTTAGTTAGGCATATGCCAAGACACTACAGGAATGTTTAAATGCATGATAGCCAAAATAAGAATTTGAAAGCAGTTTAGCTCTGTTAGCGAAATTTGTTAATGGGTTATATGGTTTATAATTCCTTTGCACAAGCGACTGTGTTGCACATTCATGTCTTTTATGTTTTTTGTTACTGTTAATGTTTTTTTAACATGTTTACTTTTGTTTTGATGAATATACAGGATGCAATTCTTTATCGAATGGATTCCAGATCCATCCCTATTAACAATTCTCTATTTTTCATGTCCGTACCGAACTGATGGCCAGTGCTGGTTCAGGATGGTGCCTCCTGTTGCCGTATTCGCCGTGATTCTGCGTTCACTCATGGTGTCACTTTCCATTGACTTAATGAAGTGAAAGCAGGGGGGATGTATGATATGATCACTGATTATGATTGGAAAGAGTTGAGCTTAGGGCTCAAAGCAAATCAAATTGGTTACATGAAAATGTCGTTTTTTTATGTTTGCATGGTTATAACAGAGCATTGGCATCTGTTACGCTTAACATTTTACATCTACAGTATGTTTTATTTGGTTTATTTGGAGATTGTTTGTTTGACGTAAGGTCTAACATTTTAATGGTGGAATAGCATAGATGTAACAAATTGTTGATTTGGCTAAGCAAAGTCAAGTCTGATTGGACAATGGATCTCATTCCACTCCCGTGTGCTATTGAGCATAAACGTAGCACATTGAATGAAACATCAAACAACCCAGTTCTGGATGTGAAACGAAATTTGACATAGACTTTTATGGAAACTTGTCTGAATAAGGTGTACACTTCACCCTAATGATGGAACTTCTGAGATCCACAAGTTTTCAGGACTGATCTACTGTATGACGGAACCATACCCAGAGGATGAAAGTCCGATGGACTGTTGAACCACACTAATCGTTGTTTTGCAGTTATAATTTAAACAGATAGGGACATCACAACCCATTTTCTGATGATACATCACGTCACTGCCTGGACAAGACAACTGAGTGTGTGAGTACCAGCAACATGTTCTAGAAGGATTTCTTTAACAACACTGGTCGAATCAGTTCCAAATCTTCCTGACCGCTCCCATGGCAGAACGATGCCAGGGTCAGACCACACAAAATTCACCCCAATGTAACCGGAGTGCAATTTTCCTTTGTTAAAGGCAAATGTAGTAGAACAATTAACTTGAACACAAACTGCCTCATCTTGTTTTAAACCCCCTGTGACAATCAGCAGATTAGTATTTTAGGCAGACAGATATATTGAGTTTTTTCTCAATTCTTCTTGAAGACACAACACATCCGCCTTTTGGTTATTTACTTATTGACTTTAAAGCTACAACACCAGACGACTACCGTCTGAAAACTGGGTTATTTTCAGGGGGATGGCCTGTCATGTACGTTCCTAAGAAAGTTTAATCCTGTCTAAACACATTCATAGAAATTTACCACTTTTGAAGATGTTATGTAAGACACCGGCAATTCAATGAAAAGTTATTTTAGAATCAGCTTCCACCGACCTCATTGTATCACTCTGTGAAATAACGCTTAATCTAGAAGCAAAAAGCCAACATTATATACATGTCTAGAAAGAACACTTCAGTCGCAAAGAAAAGAAAAACCATCAAACAATCTGGAGGTTTTCTACTACTGTTACAAAGCGTTGCAGTCCCTTTCCTAACGAGTCTAACTGCATCAAGACACGGTTAACCCTTTGACAGCTAGGGTTTCCAAATCTGCCTGTCACTGTCTCAACATTTTAAAATGGTCATCCTTTATAGTAGAAGGAAATTATTTATATTCTGGAAATGTGCTGACCTTCAGCTATATGAAGGATGTATTGAAAACAAAATTTTTTTACACTTACATGAGTAATCATGTGAAATAGTCAGAAAGATTACTATTATTTTGGTTTTATATTGAAATAAAATAGTAAAATATAATAGGTAGGCAGTTTTACATTACATTTGGATACTCAGAATTGGGGATTCAGAATAACTAAAAGTTGAATGGTTTTGAATGTACAAAATAAAGTGAATAATTACTTTTTTTACCCTCATCCACATCCACTTTGTTCTAAAAATGTCTGATAATCATTGAAAATGCCCATATGGGGTCACTGAACTTATTCTGTCATATTGTGCTTCCCAAAGCTCCCTTTTTTGAACTCTGAGGAATTATTAATTTTTTGTATGTGACTTGAATAGGGGATGCCTTTATTTCCTTTGGAATTCTCTACATGTGCCTTATCTGGAAGGGGTGGAGATGTGTCCGGTTTTCCTTTGGATGGTTCTATCCTCAGGTGACACTACACAACACAGCATAGGCGCACATTTGTCCACTGGCTACCATACAGTTATTTCAAGTTATCATACAGGCCTTGTAATTCCACTAAAACAATGCAAAATAATAATAATAAACATTATCATAGAATAGCATTTAGGCTACACTTACCCAATTTTACAAATAGATCGATTCTGTCCTGATACTTTTCATCATCTGTTCAGACCCATTTTCACTATCCACGCACTCTATAATCATTTACTCCACTACTTTTGCCGTTTGACCATTTTATTTTTTCTCAAAACAATTGCCTGTAGCAACTGAATGTGTCTTCAATGCAATCCGAGTGCATGATGACTATTGAGAGCATGGTAATTGCGACACGCGCCTCTCTTCCTGGCGTGCTCGTTCACTCGCTCTTTCTCTTTTGAGGAGGGGGGTGACATGGATAGACTTTACATTGGTTGTTTTACCACAGATTGTGATTGGTTTATGTATTGTAGAATTCTAAACAACAGAATAAGATTAAGTATAATTAGTTTGGGCTGCTACTAAAAAGCTTCTGGTTGACGGATGTTTCCACGTTAAGTACTATCCTTAGCCATGATTATTTTCAGTAATTCCTGTTCATGAAAGGTCCCAACTATAACATCACCATCGTAATCTTTTATTCTATACATAGGAGGTACCCGCAGAATGCATTCTGTAAAATATTCATCTGTGTACCCTTTTTCCATAGCTTTCTGTAAATGCTCCTCTCAACTTTAAGGGGCTCACAGCATCCCCAACCCGGAACTTGTAACTTTGATGACCATTTCTCATTATTGTTGTACCATACAGTTTCTTGAGAACTATGCTAAGATTTTCTTCACAAACATCAGCAGGCTTCATTTTAATAGACCGATGGTAGCTATGGTTGTAACCAGTAACGCTGACGGGGGGGTAACTTTGTCCCGGGCCCAGGTCTCGGGGGGGGCAATTTGGTTGGCTTGAATATAATTATTTATTAGTCAGTCAATCTTGGTATTTAGTACTATCTAGCTAAAACATGAAACAAAATACATGTTTATGACCTGTTTTATGAACAGTAATATCATTGATATTTATAAATGTTTTTAATGTTTTGTTTGGGTCCTAAACGTTCAATTTTGTCCTGGGCCTTGGGATTCCTGTCGGCGTCCCTGGTTGTAACCATAAACTAATTCTTGAGTAACCTCAACATAGCGATGAGTGTTGGCAGCTGTGAGAAACCTCTACATTCGTGATCAAATTGTTTTATTAAATCTCTCAACAAATACTGGCTTTGACATTTCCTATAGCAAAATGTTTTATGTAATACTTCTTCATTAACATTCAAAAATGTGAATTTAAAAACTCCTTCCCCTTGTCCGTTTGGTCTTTTCATGGTGTTCTTCCTTTTACTGTCTTCAAGTGCCTCGATTGCACTTTTATTTCTCAGCACACGAATCCATGCATATTAATACATCTATGCATGTTAACATAAATTTAATGTTATGGTTTTCCACACTATAAGCACTCATGTCAACCACATCCAGCTGATATCATGAATTTATATCATTAACAATAACAATTTCTTTGAAAATGTATAGCTACAGGCCTTTGTAGTGTGTATGTATCCCGGGCGAGTAGCCAGTCATTTGCCATTTTTGAGGATCTCCCCAGTTTTCTCCAAGTACGCTCTTTTCAATCCCTCGCTACCCACATAAGCACCAGGGTTTGCCCTGGCATCACACTGCCAGACCTCAACCTTGTGGAGTTCACTCTTCGGTTGGTTGTATTCTTGAGACATGTTTCGTAAATTCTTCAGACTGCTTGATAGTCAAAGGCGGTATGTCTGTTTTTATGCTATGTTGAGGACTGTGTTAGCTTAAAATGGGGCATCAGGGTCTTATGTCAGTCGAACTGTCCGCAGTTGCAGTCACACTCTAACCTGCTGACATTTTCCTGAAATACTTCCAATCTAACAGAATCGTACTGTTTCAATCCTTCGACACTTTTGAACAGTACATTTACCGTATTATGGGTGCCCCACTTTCGAAAGGTGTTCTGTAAAGTAACATTAAAAATCATTTGATCAGTCACACCAGCCTTAAATTATTGGCCTTCGTGTAATTCATGAGAAATAAGGCCAGTACAAAAATGTCAGCACTGTAGGACAAAGGGGGTGGAAATGTCATCAAATTGAATTGTGTACTATATTGCCCCTGGTGGAGGAATCGGGACAGGGTTCTGTATCGTTGTTACACGTGAACTATTTTAACAGTATGCTAGCATTTTTCACCATGGACTTTTTGAGTTAATAAGCATTTTAAGCACTAGCAATTAAGGGGTCCAAGATATAAGAACACCAATACGAGAATAGGTTGTGTAAGCCTGTTTGTGTTCAGGATCAATGAGCGTTTCATGTGAATTTTTTGGAAATGTCCCCCCCAAATGGCCAATTGGCCCCACACACTGCACATGTCCTTACCTTGTCATGATGCATACCACATTTGGTGAGAATCGGTCAAACGGTTGTGGAGATATGCTTTGAGACGTGTGAAACATATGACATCTGCTGTGTTTGAAATGTGTAATATTATTAATAGTTATTGATGGGCACTATCCACTGATGCAATTTGTGAAGTTTCTTGGAAATAGGACAAACAACATAGGACCACTTCTCAAAGGTAGGTTTTTCAGAAAACTCAAAACAGTGGAATATAAAAACCGGCTTTTGTAAAGTTGTACAGCGCCTGTTTCCACTTCATATTTTAGCAGTTTTGGTTGGTATCACAATCGGGGCTAAAGTTATGAGCATTCGAAAATCTCATCTCAATGTCATTGGCCTGAGGGTGGCACTAGAAGCATTGGCCTATGGGTGGGGTGAAGAAGTCCAGAGTCACTGTGGCAACTTGATCTGATCATGGAAAACGCGTTGCTGTGAGCAATTATTGCAACTTTTATGTCAATAGACCAGATTGGGTGTATGCCATTCACAGGTTTTTCATGAGCAGAGAAATACGCTGATTGGCCCAAAAAAAGTTGCACACTCTAATACCTAATTGGACCGCCTTTAGCTTTGATTAAGACATGAATTCAGAGGGACATATTTTCATTTATATTATGCAATGACAAATCTTTTATTTCCATCCAGAGTTGCATACATTTTTGGTTGATATCTTGTATTGACATCTGGAGAGGCAAACCACTCCGTAAAGTCTTCTCAAGCACATCCAAAAGAATTTCAGTGGGGCTAAAGTCAGGACTCTGTGGTGGCCAATGAATGTGTTAAAATGATTCCTCCAAAAATACATTGATTTATAAACCTGGTCATTCAGTATATTCAGGTACTCAGCTGACTTCATTTTATGGCCACATAAAGTTGTTGAGTTTAGACCTAACTGAATGAAGCAATCCCTAATCACAATACTGCCTCCAGAGGCTTGTAGAGGCAATGTGCATGATGGGTTAATTTTTTCATGCATGTTCCTTCTTCCTGTCTTACTTTGACATGCCCATTGCTCTATAATAGAGTAAATCTGGACTCATTAGACCTCATGACCTTTCTTCATTGCCCCAGAGACCAATTTTGATGGTTCAGTGTTGACGATTCAACACTATTCATCCAGGTTTTAATAATGCGTTTGACAGTTCTTAATCCAATTCCAGTAATTTTAGCAATCTCCTTAGTGGTTTTCTTTGCTTGATGCAGACCAATAATGTCAACCTTCTGAAACACAGTAACATATTTTCTTCCAACATGTGTCAGAGCGCTTTAGTAGTGGAGTGAAACGGACCAGGCGTAGGCAGAGGGTTGCAGGTCGGTGGACTCTTTAATATATAAACACAAAACAACAGAACACCGAGGCAAACTGCAAAACTGAGACTGAACATAGACAAACCATGAGCACTACTTACATGACCGACATAGGAACAATGACTCACAACTGAGGGGAGCAGAGGAGGAACATTTAAACACATACTAATTGGATGATTGGGACCTGGTGTGAACAATGAATGACAAGACAAGACAAATGAATGGAACCGGGATGAGTTCATGGTTGTTGGCAAACTGGAGAATGCGGGAGATGGCGGACCAAT